>PVIH01002115.1:0-116350 GCA_004025045.1 Sigmodon hispidus
GTGAAGAAAAATGACCTGATGTGGAGGAAGGGGGAAGGACATTGAATAAGGATACACAGGGTTAGGGTTAGGGCTAGGGTTAGGGTTAGGGTTAGGGTTAGTATTTTTATGTGTAGCAAACTTATTTGCATTATCACCCTTGATAAGTCATGTTTATGATTTTTATCTTCTTTATAAATATTGTTAACTTTAAAAAAAAATAAATCACAAAACTCAAAAAAAACATAAGAAAATAAAAAGTGAAAAAAATTAAAGTTTATAGGCCATTATAAATTATAAATCAAGACTTTTAAAAATTAAAAAAAATAGAAAGCATAAGCTAATTAAGTGGCTGAGGACATAATTAAAAGTTATTTGCTGTGCATAAAGGTAAATAAATTTCATTTGGACTACTTTTCCTTAGTTGTTAAAATAATAAGCATCAGAAGGTTATTTACTAGCTGGTTTTAATGCTGCTATTTTTTTCTGTAGAAGGATAAAATACAAAAAGTTTATGCCTTGCCTGTTCATCAGACACCATCATAGACAGCACAAAAAAGCATTCGCTATTTCTTACCCTGAGATCGAAGATCTAATATCTACTTTGAGATACAACACAATATACCTCCTGACCATTCACAATGGTGGCATTAGCAGGGCCTCACTGTGGTAGTATTTCCCTCTCTAGCTGGATGCAAAGAGATGACAAGAAACATGATTTGCATCCTCTGTATCAGTTTACTTATCTCTGCTAGATGATAATGATACTCTTGCCATTCTGACATACAAAGGATATCCCAGTTATTTAATACATGATAAAATATTCTAAAATAATCAATTTCCTCAAAAGATCTATGATTCACTATGGTCAGAAAAGCAGGTAGGCAAACTGCAGATCTTTATGGCTCCCTTCATTTCTCCAAGTCCAATCCCCCGGTCCAATTCCAAACTCTGCAGCAGATGTTCTGATGTGGTCCCTCCTCCCTCTCTGTCCTCATTCCCAGGGGATAAACCTAGCAGATCCTGGTGGAACACTGAGATGTCTTCACTCCTGTGGACTTATCTAGGTTCCCTAGCCTGTTCCCATTCCTAAGTGACAGCTCCCAATATGCAGAAACACATTCATCTATAACACCAGAAATACATTGATCTATAACCTTCAAGACTCTAGAAGAATTTCCTACCTGGCAACACACAGCCACCATGCAAAAAATGATTAAATCCTTTAAAAAATCTGCAAAAACACAACAATGGAACAAAATAAATAAAACCTTTCAAAACCTGAAAAGGGAGTAAAGAGTGTGTTAATGATGTAGAGGAAGCACATGTGTGTGAGTATGTGTGTGAGAGAGATAAAGCTATGTGAAAGAGTTGTTATGTATAGGAACTATGCAAAGAGCTGATGAGTACCTAGAAGAACAATGTAATATGTTATATATAGTGAGAGAGCTATGTATTTGAGATGAAGAGCTATAGCTGTATGGAGATTTGTAAATGTAAGGAGACAAGGAAGATGAAACTATATAAAAGGAGATATAGAAAAGAAATGCACGTAAGTGATAAATGTGTTGATGTGAAAATATCTGTAACTGTGTACAAAGATGTATGACCTTATGTGTGCAAAGTAAGAAATGTAGCTGTATAAAGTGCAGCAATGTGAAACTATATAGCAGAAGGGAGACAGAAAAAGTCAGAGACCATTAAGAAGTAAAAGGGAAAGTTACATCAGAATCACCATCAGAAGGTGTGCATGTTCCCTTATTTTACCAGTCAGTTAGATAGTTCATTAGTCTCCCAGTTAAAAAAAAAAGTTTCTTATCCAAACCCTTCACTATTCTGAGACATTCTTTTTATTACTCTGAAGCAGATGATGGGACCTGACCTCTCATGTTCCACGTTGCTCAACACTGCTTTTGTGACCTATAACCAGAGATTAGATATAACAGGGTCCTGGGATAAAAATCACATAGTTTAAAAAAATTAAACCAACCAACAAACAAAATGCTACCAAATGTAGCTATAAAATGTCTCCTAATGATATTCTGCTATACTCATTCATTAGTGCCTTGCTCATCATCATCAGAGAAGCTTCTTCCTGTAGCAGATGGGAACAAATAAAAAGATCCACAGCTAAACATTATGTTGATACCTAAAGTTTGGAGCACACAGCCTTAAATGAGGTTTTTCTATTAAACTCTGCTTTTCACGGCTAAGGGAATCACACTGAAGAGGATATGGAAAGAGTGTTAGATCCAGAAAGGTTGGAGGACACCAAAAACAAAAGCAAAACAAACAAACAAACAAACAAAAAACAAAAATCCTTTAAATCAATATGAGCAAAGCCTAACTAAACTCACATACTGGGTCAATATGCACAGGGCTTGCACAGGTGAATAGGAATTTGTTCCGTTTATGGCCTTGTGATAACAGCCCTAAGATCGTGGGCCAGCTAGCTAAATTGGTAGATCATGAAACTCTTAATCTCAGGGTTGTGGGTTTGTATCCCATGTTGCGTGCCAGATAAAGCAAATATGTGTGTGTGTGTGTGTGTGTGTGTGTGTGTGTATGTGTGAGTGTGTGTGTGACTGAGAAAACAACTAAATGCACTTAGATTGTAAAGACTGGGTCAGGCGGCATCAAGCAGCATTGGATCAGTCCTCAGTCTCCCAGGGACTCTGTGACTGAATTTGCCTTATCCTGTATCAGTGAGTTTGTTTCCGCTTAGAATCAATTAAGAAATAGTCTTTTTCTCAGTCACCCATGGATTTACCACTTTACACAGGTCTTCACCAGGTGTTCTGTGTATATATTATGGTTTCTAGGTTAGTATATTTATGGAATTCCAGGGCACAAATGATTGGATCTCTGATTCTTGTGAGTTCTTTTCTTTCTGTTCATTTATCTTGCCCAACTCTGAGATGATAGCTTTTGTTTTATCCTATTATATTTTATTATGTTTATGTTTTATTATTGTCCTTCAGAAGCCTGTTCTTTTCCAATGAGAGACCAAAAGGGAGTGAATATGGATGTGTGTGTGGGGGGGTACACTGTGGGGGAACTGGAGTGAGCAGAGGGAAGGGAACACTGGGAACATTCTTAAAGAAACCTTCGTGTAGCCCTGGTAGAGTGAGTGTGTGTCTCTTCTCATGCAAGAAACCAACAACATATATACAATATACTTTTATTCAGCCATAAAGAAATGAATCTTTGAAATTTGCAGGAAAATGGATGGATCTAAACCTGTTATTTTAAAAGTGAAGTAATCTAATTTCAAAATGAGTACTTTTAATTTATAATATATTTAATCAAATTTCCAATTCAAAAAGTTCACCAATGTTATAGAGTAGTTATATTTACACACCAAAGTAAATAACACGTTCATATTTAATAGAACACAATTTCAAAATGTTTGATTCCTTTAGTAATTTGCATCATGTAGTGTACATATACTGCAAAATTGTGCAATTTTTTATGGATAGCTTGAAGATTCATAAGATTTGTTTTTTGGGAAAGTATACAACTTTCAAGCCTTAAAATTAAGGATTTATTTATACTTTTGTTGGATATAGCAAAGGCATCAGACTGTGTTTATCCAGTCAGTTCACAGTTTCATCCCTTAGCTTTCCAGTAAGCCAGTTCTCTAATTTGCTGTAGTTGCTCCATTATGGAACCTAAGGGCTTCTGAATTAAGACATGATATATGAGATGATGTTATGGTTTAGAATCAAAATGTGCTCCTGAAACAGATAGATGGAAGGCTTTTTCCAGGTGATGGTACTGAGGAGAAGAGGCAGACATTTATGGTTTATGAATGAACATGAAGAAAGTTGATCTTTGGAGACATGTGGCTCTATTGATACTGAGACCCTGTCTCCTTCCCCTGCTTTTTTCTTCCTTTGTTTTACAGCCTTCATGAGTTGCGTTCTTTCCAATCCTTTCACAGTAATGCACCTTTCTCCACAGGCCTGAGAGAAAATAGCCCAAGTGATGGTGGCCTGACATCAAAAGTCAAAATTCACTTTTCTTCTTGTAAACATGGTTTAATTATTGTATGGAACCCTTTATATTTATATAAACTTAGAAATGATATTAAGTATTTAGATAGAGTGACAGGAAAGTACAGGGCACCAACCCATAACATTGGTGTGGGCTACATTTCTTTTATTTAAATAGTTCCCATACAATATATTTTATCATACTCCTTCTCCCCACACACACACTCCCCTCAGAACTTCCCCCACTTTCCTACATTTTGCTTTAATTTTCATTTTTTGTTTTGAGATAGAGCAGGAACCAGGAATATATAGATCTTTCCATGCAATTGTCTTTAATATAAAATCAGCACTGGAGAAACTTAAGATCCTTAGCTTCTCATGTGCTCTTCAGATCTCCAGCCACTTCTGCTGAAAATTCACTATGTAGACTCTAAGTTCTGTTTCATAGACTGAGATCCATTTTCCACCACACGGAGCCCCACCAGGCACAGCAATGTGGTCTAGAGGCTTAATTGAAAAAGCAGGTCTCTAGCTCACTGCTTGACAGCTAAAGAGAGAAAAGGTGAGCATTTTGAGGCAGTGGCCAATGTGAGAACAAGAAGGAAGGCAGAAATGGACAGGGCAGAAAACTAAGGCTGAAGATTGACAGCTGTGATGAACCAAAGAAACGGCAGGTCCTCCTGGTCACAGAAAGAGTTCCATACACTTGTAAAAACCTTAAAGAACTGTGGGTCCACACACCACAGGCCTCATGGCTATAAACCTGGTCATTGCCTAAGGCCAGCTCTTGAAGAGAGTTTCCTTTTCTACCCATGATGTCAGTCAACCATGCACGAGACCCCTTGCCAGCTGGTTGGATACATTATCATTTGAGGACAATGGTGTGTGCCAGGCTTCTATATTGGAAGGTTACCTTTCCATTTATAATTAATAAATATTTTGTGGCAAAATGCCTAAGAAATATGTAACATCTCATCATGCATCCAACTTTCATTTATCAGCTTTGTCACTGATTACTTTTGTTTGCCTGGGTTATGAAGTAGTGATTTTTCTCAATCTATTACCCTTCAAATGCTACTTACTGGAATTCTACTTGTAACTTTTCTCTTCTTTCATGAATCAAACATTCTGTAGTCCAAGTAAATCTTAGTGGAATAAAATATTTTATTTTATCTGGTATGATATTTCCTTATAAACTAATTGAAAAGAAGACACAACAAGATAAAATTGAAAAATAAATGAACTAAAAACCTAATGCATGTCAAGAAACATTTTAAAGATTATTTTAAGTTAAATCAATAGAATGCATTAACTTTTATTTATAAAAACTTTATTTAAGTGAACATATTCTCTTATTTATGACTCTCTAACTGTTCCAAGATTATAAAGGTTCATATAAATTTAGAAACAAGAAAAGCCTGTATAACTTCAAGAACTGGGGTGAAATCTCTGACAAGAGCTGCTCCCCAAATGTATTGGCTTATCATTCACTTAAAGACCTTCTAAGTCTCATGTTGGTATATTTATGACTTTTCCTCTGGAAGAATTTTAGTAAAATTACATTTTTATATTAATCTTTCAGAATTATGTGGGCATGGTGCTCACCTCTTGAGTTTAACAAAGAGTGACTTGTATCCTTCTAAACTCTATACAGACACATGCCCAACATAGCAATCACCATGAATACATCTCCACATCCAGGACAGCTCCCTGATAAGAGAGCATGGAATATTTTTCAGACTATAACTGATATCAAAAGCAAGTCATGAGCTTGGGAAGGATGGAAGCAGATTGGAGTTAGGGTTTCCATATGTGTAAGTACCAGAGATGAGCAAGCGGTCCTACAGCATAGTATACATGGATAGGTCCCAGGAAGCCCCATATCTGTTCAGGATTCCAACTTACCCTGTGTCAATCAAATCAGTTCATGCAAATTTAGGCCATATGAGTAGTAGGACACTGAACTATAAACATGATGAAAGAGTGTCTCCATTCTACTTGAAGAGAGTTAGACTACATTTGAAGTTTAATTTTGCCTGGCCGCATGATCAGCACGCATAGCCTTGAAATTTCTGTGAAAATACATGAGTGTCCTTACTATTCTTCTCTGAACTAGTTCAGGATGACATACTCTCAGTTGAAGCCAGAACCAATATTCATGGATACTCTGAAAAAACTGTAAAGCGTATAGCTCTTTGTATGAAAAATTAGGGATTGTGATGTTCCACATCGCATAATCTCTTAGGGACTAAGTTAAATGGTTTCTATTAGAGACCAAAGGGGTCACTTTAATTCCCCAGCAGGTAAATGTCAGGCAGTTCAGGTATAGAATTTCTAAGTGCTGATTTTTTTTTAAGTTATTAGCATCCTGGCCTTGGAATTTGCTATAGCTCTCATTTTCTCACCTTACATTGTACATATGTTATAAAATTACTCCACTTTTGTGGAACATAATACATTTAATATCTTATCACTTAAATAAGAACTTAGATGTAAATTTTAAATTGAGCAAAGTCACAGTTCTATGGAAACACTCCTGATAAACCAAATACCCAGGCTATATACTGTGTGCTTCCTATAATAAGCCAAAAGGAAATTGAAATTATTATATGCTACATAAATTTCAGAGTTTGTAGAATGCAAGTCATTTTCATCTTACATGTGTTCATAATCTTTTAAAATATCATCACTCAGGACTCTTATGCAATAAATTTTAAGGTATGATTGTAATGCTTCAAACTGTTTTTAGCCTTATATAAAAACAGTTTAAATGTATGTTCTTTGATCACTTCAAATCAAAGTTAGCAACAATTTATTTTGGAAGTGGTGAATGCAGTACTTTTTAAAGCATCACACACTATGAAGTATTAGCAATAAAGCAAATACTAAGATACACTAAGTACAGAAATTGAGTAAATAGAGTTTTAATAAATTCAAGCCTGGCATAGTGAGGAACTTCTTTAATTCCAGCATTTGGGAGGTAGAGGCAGGTGGATTTCTGGCAGGTCAACCTGGTCTAAATATGAAGTTCTATCCAGGATAGCCATGCATACACAATCTTTTAAAAAAATCTAGAAAATCTAGACACTTTTAATCTTAGGGAGGAGGTTATCTTTCCTATTTGATATTCTTAAAAAAAATTGCAATCATTCTTCACATGCAAAGCCCACTGTGGACACAGTTTCAGATACTGCATGTTTTGAGAACTGGAGAACTGTGAACAGACAGATGTGTGTCTGCATCACTAATCCTTGAGCTCCAGACAACAGTGTGGGTGAGAAGCATGGGAGCTGCCTATTTTAATTGGTGATTTGTCAAAGAAAATTTAAGGTTTTGTTATTATTTCTTAAAAATGTGGCCAATGAATTGTAGGGCTCTATTGCACTATGCCTGAAGGTCCACATCCCAGGGAACCTCCACTGGTCTTCCTAGTCACATCTGAGAAACACTGAGTCCGGAGAATTTTAAATCACCAATATTGATTTCATAGATGATATTTCTGAATTCTGGTGTTTTCTTTCTTTGTTGTTGTTTGGTTCAGTTATTTAGGGGTCTTGCTGTATTTGTGACGGGTTTTGCTCTGGAGCCCAGACTACATTTGAATTCATTGTGTAGTTCTGACTGAGCTGGCGACCATGGTGAACATCTGGCAGAAGCCCCATAAGTGCCAGTATGACAAGTGTGGGCCACCACATCTGACTTCTACACTGACTCTCTAACTTGAGGAGAAATAAAATACAAATTGGAGACAGTCCCCAAATGTGTAATGCTGGCTAATTCTACTCTCAGAGTCAAACTCTGTCCCAGTTGTTGCCTGACCATCTGTGTCCACCCTGCTCTTAGCAGAGAGCTTACTATGCTTTCTTTTCACTGCAGTTACGGAAAGTGCACATCAATCCTTAAAATTTAACTACTTGTCACTTCAATTCAGGCTAATGGGGATTATGTAATGTGCATTTAGTAAGACACAAAGCACAGAATTTTGTTGGGTTTGGGTGAGGAGAGGTAAAGTCTCATGAAGCAGTTTCCTCTGTCATTTCAAACTCTTCAGTGGGGAATTCGCTGCTGGGTCTTAAAGGGGAGGAGCAACTGGTAAATACCAAGCTGAGTTTATTTCCAAATGATGTAGAAAATTAATTCCATTATAATCATTCGGAAAGAACAATGGGAGTTTTAAAATCTAAGAAGGCTATCTATTATAAGAAATCCACTTATTTTTCCACAGCTAATTGTGTTTCATATTCCAGGATACCGGCCAACAAATACAGTCTAAATGGTCTAAATGTATTCATGTTATTATTTTCATACAATTTATATAGTATTTGATATTCTCCTTCTACCCTTCTGTGTTGTAATGATGTGAGGCTGCATGTAATTTATAATCTTAAACTAAGGATAAAGGAAGGATTCCAATGGCCTACAGGACTGTGGTGTACCGATTTAGCAGAAGCAAGATTTCCTTTACCAACATTTTGAAGCAAACAAAAAATTAAGAGACCCACAAGACTTTGTGGCCCCATTAACAGAGTTTTCGTAGAAACAATACTCAGAATTTTCAAGATATCACCACATTAACTTAAGGGTGGGCAGGTAAACTTCAGGATTTCGAAAAGCTTAGTTATTTGAAACTTGTGCACCTCAGAGCAAATGACCTATTTGACAACCCCCATAACTTCCATGAGTGCTTTCAAGTAGAGACATTTACCCCCCACCAGCACTCTGATCTGCAGTTACTTTTCAGGTGTGTGTGTGTGTGTGTGTGTGTGTGTGTGTGTGTGTGGTGTTGGGGGAGGGAGTTTGTTCCTCCTCTGGTTCCCCTCTACCTGGTGCTTATCTAGGATAGTTGACTGACAGAGTAAGGAACCTGGGCCGGTCCTCCCCTCTCTGGTTAGCTTTGCCGCCCCTGACCCTACTCCAGCACCTAGCCAGCACCCTGGCAGCCTGCGGACTCTTACTGAGTCCCCAGCTTTCTGCCCCTAGGTCACATTTTCCCTCTTGCTCCCGCTCTTTTTCCTCCCCTGTATTTTTGTCATTATTTGAAGGCGAAAGAAAACAACTCAACACAGTCTCCTCAGAAAACAGGGATGCTTTCCTAAAACCCTTCTCTGCTCCTTTCCTTCCTTGAACACAGGTAGGGTCAGCTATGCAAAGGGTGCTAGTTTCAGCCACAGATCGATATCAGGTTCCCAAATGGAACAGCTTCCCTTCAGTTTAACATGTTCTTTCTCCGCTGGGCACTTCCTCCATCTTTTGAGATTCTATCACTGCTCATATTTAAAAGAAAAAAAAATAACACGCAAGATAGTGTGAATTCCAGGTGTGTATGTGTGTGTGCCTGTGTAAGACAGTCTGAAGATGTACAGCTGAATTGCCTGTCTCATCCTGTGTAAGCCCTACCGTAAGGCTGCTAGATTCGTAACAGTCAGATGGCTCCAATTGTCCTATAGACTAAGGTCGGACCCTCCAGAGCTCACCTGTCTGCCTCCAGGTAACTGGCCAAGTGCCCGCGGGGCTGCGTTCCAGAACAGCTAGCTGGACAGGGCTCCCTCTCCCGCGCAATTGCTCTGCACCCTACCTTCACTTAGGGGCATTCTGATTGTCTTTCTGCACCCCAAGCCCAAAAGACAGCGAGATCGTTCCCCACCAGGGCTCCTTACCTCAAACAGAGGACCGATCTTGTTTTTCTCCAGGTAAGCCTGGATTCGGGTTTGTTGACGAGACGCCATGGAGAAAAAGATGGGTCAACGGAGAGAAGACAGAGCGCTTTGACTGGGGACAGCCCTCTTTTGCCCCCAAATGGACCTGGGACAAGAGCTCTCGAGACTGGGCTCCCTGGCACAGCGAGGAGCAGCAACCGGGTTAGGGGTGAGCCCCGAACTCGAAGACAGCAGGGAGCAGGGAAGCCAGGGAGGCTCTGCCAACTCAGGCAACTCCGAGGCGAGGGGAGAACTCCATAGCGTCCTGCAGCTCGCGCCCACCCGCCCGGCTTTCCGCAGAGCCGCCGCCGCGGGGAAATCGCGGGCAGAGCTCGTTTGTCCTCTGGGCGGCAGCAGCAGGAATAGGTGGCCAGAGGCGACTGTCTGTGCAGCGCCTCCAGGAGCCAAGCAGAGTCTGGGGACAACGCTGGCCGCAGGGGCGACAACCTCGCGGAGCCGCCCAAAGTGCGCCACGGAGTGCGCCCTGCTCCGAAGCTGCCAGGAGCCAGTACCCAAGCTGCTCCCGAGGCGGTGCTCGCTCCCTAGCGACAACGCCGCTCAAAAAGCCAATGGTAAAGGTGCTTCTTTCAAAGTGCACATAAATCTGGTGCTTGTTGGCTACTCCTTGGCAGCTACAACCGCAGTTCTAAAGAAAATGATCTTAACCACTCAGGGTGATCTTCTCCCAGGGCACGTGCTCTGCTTTCACTAGCGAGGGTGAGAGAAAGCCAGAAATGAAAACTAGTGGGTGGCTTTTGCTGCGAAAGCAAAGTTGCTTATCTTTAAAGATAGTAAAAATAATAATGAATAGTAAAGAAGAAGAAAAAGATATCTGGCCTGGCCTTGAGCAAGTCAACTCACTTTACAGCCTGAGACCTGATAGAAAATTCCCAAAGTGCATATACCCAAAGCTGGAAGCAACCCTTGGGCATTTGGTAGGAAGATGAAACAAAAGCTAGCCAGCTCTCTGATTCCAAGTTTGCTTTTCTGCCTACGCCTTTAATTCTGTGTGCTATGCCTCTAGGGAGGGCTCAAAGGCTTTGAGAGAGCTTCCAGCTAGCAGGGCTTCCTCTAGATACCTCCTGAGCACCTCGCTTTTACTTGCTTTTACTTAATAGCTTCTTACTATGCAGGGATTTTCAAATTGAAGATCTACAGACATCACAAAGTTCTCCATGGAGTTCTTTGTAATTTTTTAAACATAGAATATAAAACACTGAAGCCTCAAAGACAATTTCCCTGGTTCCGAACCATTATGTAGTGCCAAATCAAAACATTTATATTAAAGCTGCATGCCATCTCTACAATAATAGACGATGGTTTCCTTAAAACTGTGTGCTAAAGTCTAGATTTCTTATTTCTTTTCCCCACTGTGGTCCAGATTTCTGTGACTCATGTCTTTACTGTTGTCCAAGCCTCTCTCTATTTTAAAATATCCTGGCAACGTGCAATAGGTAGGATGAGATCTTATCATTTCAAAAAGTATTAGAGTAATTACCTTAATAATTTACATACAAGAAATCTACAGAGGGGCTAGGCTATTAGTTACCACTGATAACCTGAAGCAGACATGATTTGAGGTGGAAAGATGTCCAAGCTGTTACTTTTGCAATCAGCCTGGGATAACCTACTGGGTACAGGCAGGAATAAACAGCAGTCAGGTGTCAGGGCTGTCACATATTTTCTGTTACAGTTCAAACTATATTTACTTACGTACTTTTTAGTATGCTAAGGAGATATTGAATATACAAAGTAATTACCAATATTTTTATGATATATGTTGTAGAGTTTGAAAGAAGTCCTGTGAGACACCTAAAGGTCCAAGCATTTTAAGTTCCACAATGTACTTCAAGATCAGGATAGATAGGGTCTTCTCCAAAGTACACCTTCTTCCTCTAAGAGAGATGATGAATATCTTTCTTTAAATCAAATGCTTAGTATAATGAGTAAACCTTCACTAAGCTCACGTGTACATTAAGAGTCTTGACCAGTAAAGACAAAGCTTGGGCTGGCAGTGGCTTACACATTAAAGAAGTCATATACTGACCCCCTAACTAAGTGTGTTAGATTTCCAAGTATCTCAAACTTAGATAATTGAGACATTTTCAAAGACTCTAGTCCTACAACACATGATACCCTCTACCACAAAGCATGGTTCTTTCCATTTTTCACAAACTCTGACATCATTGCTACTAGAAGTATTCTTTGCACATCTTCTCCATAGTAGACATTATGTGGAGACTGGACCTTCAAAGTTGAAAGGTCCCTAGTCCACTGTTTTTCAGTCCTGTTGAGATAATTGATTGACACTTACACAACTTGTGGTATGCTAATACAGGATAAAGAGACAAACTGTGGCTACGATTTCCTTGAGTGATGCTGTGGGAATTGTTGTGTTTGGTGTCCTCGATGCCTATTTTATAAAGAAGATGGTATGCACACAGTGTTGGAAGAATAAACATTTGGTTTCCTAGCTAACACTGGAGGACTGGGATTGGGGATGAAATTTCAAGCTTCAACACTAAAAACTATCGTGTTAAAGTGCAAAGGCAGGTAACACACTACTGTTGGAGAAGCACGGGGTGAATGGTTCAAGATGGCAGAAAATAAAAAATAATAATCAGCATTCACCTCATTACAGTTTTAAATGTCTTGCTCAGGAGTAAAATATCTTGTGGATAATGGGAAGTGACTATTTGGGTTCCCCATTTTATAATAAAATGTGCCAGCTAGGGTTAGAGCTAGGGTTTAGATGACAAGATGAGATTTTTATCAAGACATGCAGGAGAACCAATTTATTGATTAACTGCCTTGCAATAGGAGAGGAGAGGAAAATAAAGACACTGATGTCTAAAATAAAGTTGGGAGATGGCAGTTACTTGTTCAAGCCACCTATGGTAAAATTGGCTGTTATGTGTTTTAATTTAGACCCTCTGGTTCTCAAGTGAAGCCTATACCCTATAGTGTAGAAATTAGTCAATAATTGAGCTTATCAGTATTAGCACATCTTGTGGAGAGGGCTCCATCTAAGAAAGTAGCATTCCATAATGAAAATGAATGAGTTAAATTTTAGTAAATTGGTTCAGTTCA
Source organism: Sigmodon hispidus (assembly GCA_004025045.1). Classification (NCBI taxonomy): domain Eukaryota; kingdom Metazoa; phylum Chordata; class Mammalia; order Rodentia; family Cricetidae; genus Sigmodon; species Sigmodon hispidus. The sequence goes on from PVIH01002115.1 coordinate 12,761, forward strand.
TCAGTGTATTTTTAGACTAAATTTGTGTCTTACTCATGTATGGTTTTATAGCTTTGTTTTGTTTTGCTTGTCATTTACTTTATTGTATACAAATTTTGTCCTGTAAAGCTGCAAACTAGTAAAATCAAGAACTATGTTTTAATAATTTTCTTATACTTGGAAAATGCAACATATTTTCATATAGCAAGTCCTTAGTAAATTTATCTTTAGGATCCTGTGACTCTGCATCTTAATAATTTTGACCATTAATTCCCTTTATGGTTGATTAGGTAGCTAGAGAAATGACCCAGCTGTTAGGAGGCCTTGTTCTTCTACAAACAAGAGTTGATTCCTGGCATCAATACCAGACTGCTTACAGACACCTGTAACTCCAGCCCCAGGCTGAGCTGATGCCTCTGCCAGACACACAGAAATGTAATTAAAAAATAATAAAAATAAATATTTTTAAAAGACTGAAATTTAATCTTTGTCTTAGATTGAATTTAACATGCTTTCTGTCCACATTAATTTGGTATCTTTGGGATTCTTTCTCTTTTTTTGGCTTGTGTACAAAACAAAAGGCCATTTTTAGTGAGGCTAGACTGACCTCAGTGTACTCTAAGAGTGCCTGTCAGCATAATTTACAAGTATACAGAATCCAATTTATGGAATGTGCTAAAGCCTTGTCTAATTCCATTTGTAAGACACCTTGCACAGCACCTTAAACAAATGATTTCCAATGAAAGACAGGGAGCATTGGTGAGGCCCAATTGACCCAGCACAGAAACATGAGCAATGTGACCTCTTGAAATTGAGTCGATACAGAGGCCAGACAACAGAGACATTCTCTGCAGTTTTCTTCAACTGAGAGTTTGAACCCTAAAAGTATAGTCTGCCCTTTCCTTGATGATTTTTATCTTCTGACTTTGCATTAAGCATGGACGAGTACTTTGCAAGGAGCACAGCCCCTGTGGGCAATCTGCCCATTCACGGGGAGTAAATGTAGAGAGTTTTCTTCATTTATGTCTGACCAGGTACAAATGTCACATCTACCAAATACTGAACACAGTCATAACACTTTCTCTCCTGAAGCAATGCATTCCGTCCTGGAGATACTGTCAAAAAGTAGGAGTTTCCATTTTCCCCATCCTTTCCAGATGAAACAATGGAAACACTCAGCAAATAATAGTTTATTCTAATTTTTTTTTTTAAAAAAAAAAGGAAAACAGTATGTGAGCATGAACTTCTACTGTATTAGAAATATTCAAAGTCTTGGCTACCAATATCCCAAGTACTTCATTTTCCTTTTATTTGAATTGTTCACACCTAGAGTCATTTTGATAATGAATTTCAACTCCACAGTGTGTAGATATGAAAAAGAATGTAGCTTGGATGACAGAGATAAGGATAATTGTTGGATCATTCTAAATGAACGCATTGTCTTTTATGATTTTTCAAAATTAGCTAATCAATCACATTCAAACTAACCACTCTTTGCAGCTAGTAAAACAGACCCTATGAAATCCAAAATGACAAGGATTACGTGGTCTGACAATCTAGCTTTTCACTCTTCTCTTATCCAGTGGAATTCCATCCCCTTCATCTTCACACTTAAATATGAGGTTTTAATATTTAATTTTTAATGTGTGCATTTATAAGCAATATCCATCTCAGATTCCTTAATTTACGGCAGATATATTTACCAAAGGCATATTTACCACATCACGCTGATCTGTTTGAAGAATGTCTGCAGGTATCAGACTATATGTGTATATATATTCCTTATTTGGTCAGGAAAATCTTTTAATTCTTATGAGATTTTGCTTATATTTTTGCTATGACATTGTCTTCAGTTTTTATTCTAGTGTAAGTCTTTGTTAAAAAGAAAAGTGTTAGAAAATGATACATGATTCTGAAAATGATGGAAAGAAAGAAAAGCAAACAAAAAATGACATGCTAAGGCCTAAAGCAACACAATTGCACTCAGTACACACCCTAGGGAAGCAGGCTCTCTGCCTAGGACAGCATGTACTTTGCTCCAGTCTGACTATCAAGGAATAAGCAACCTGAGACCTATTTCTCAAATACACATCTCCATAAATGCCAGCTCGTTTTCAACTGTAATAAAGTGAATCACAACATCCCTAGCACAAAAGGTTAAAGGCACATTTCAGGTGGATTAATGAACTTCCATTGACCACCATGAATTTAAACTTTAAATATAAAACTGGTACAATGACTTTGCAGTCTACAAAAACCAATATGAATTCTAAAGTAGCCAAAATAATCAGCAAATTTTCCCCTTCTGAAACAGATTTTTTTTCCTCTCAACAATCACTCTCAGCTAGGTTTGGTCCTAGGAATAGACATTTTGAGAAATATAAGAATAAGCTGGGTTTCTACAAACATGAGATACTCATAACAATGTCTACAAAATTGAATGAATGAGTCATAAAGAGCAGCAGCTATTGCTGCTTCGAAAACTGAAAATCAAAAAATCTAATGCATGAGTGGACAGAAAGATAAAAAATTAAAGAATTAGAGAAAATATGAATGGGAAAAATGCTGATGGAGCCTGGAAAGATAATTCAATGATAAAGGGCATGAGTTGCTCTTGCAGAGGCCACAGTTCAATTCCCAGCACCCTCATAGTGCATCACAATCACCCATAACTCCTGTTCCATGACATCTTGTGCCCTCTTCTGATTTCTGATGGCATCAACCACACATGTGATCATGCTGTGCCCATGACAAGACCCCCAAACAAGACCACCACAGGGTTGGTATTCGATTTAAGCACAAAGGAGTTTATTGATTACAAGTCTGGGCTTGGGCCAAATCTCAGCACTCTGAAACAGTGGGTGGATAAGATCAGTCCTGGGCCCTCACAGTGAAGAGTTTTTAAAGAAAAAATAAGGAAGTTTAGGTGCAAGAGAATTTGAGGAATTTCCATCAGTTGTTGCAAGGACATTTGAAGTCTGCAGATTTACTAAAACTTTTTATGTGTTAGTGTGTCTGGATGGGTCGTTCTGACCCAGACCCTGAGCTGTTTTAGTCCATTTGTGGTTGTTTTAAAACATTATAGAACTGAATGGAGCTAACTTTAGCCTTTGGATAAATTCTGTTTAAAATGAAGTTCTTTTTCAAAATGGAGTTTGTCTTGTTCTCTTCAATGACACACATACATTCAGACAAAACACTCATAAATAAAATTTTTTTTAAATCCTTTTTAACAAACATTTGGGGATATTTGTAAGGTAAGATCTGAGGCAGAGGCAAGCAATCATGTTCTGAGTCATTTGTGTTAAAAGCATGGTAAAATCATGCACAATAAAATCCAGTTGATGTGCTTAATGAAGCATTCTTTTAGATACTTATAATAAGTGTTGTGGTTTGAATATGGTTTACCCTGTTTGAAATTTGGTTTCCATTATAGCATGAATGAGAGTGTTGCCTCATGGGAAGAGTTTGGGACCCTCATGGGAAGAGTTTGGGGCCCTCATGGGAAGAGTTTGGGGCCCTCATGGGAAGAGTTTGGGGCCCTCATGGGAAGAGTTTGGGGCCCTCATGAATGCAGTAAAGGTTTTCTCCTGTAGGGAAGTTCTTGGTCTTGCAAGTAATATGGAATAGTGACAGTTATCCAGATTTTTTTTTCATATATTTTGGGTTTCACACACATTTACTCTGAAGGACCATGAACCTAAATAGCCTGTTTTCTTTTAAGTTTCTCCTTCTTGGATACTGCTATAGCAGCAGAAAATGCACAGGCCATAAAGTCTGTTAACAAATGGCACTAATTTTGTTTTCCTTTTCCTCTCATCTTATGTGTTCTCTCTCTCTCTCTCTCTCTCTCTCTCTCTCTCTCTCTCTCTCTCTCTCTCTCTCTCTCAAAATCTGTGTATATTTTATACTTGCATGAGATGACTGGAATGGGAATTCACACTTGGAGGTTGCACAGCAACCTTGGATGTCCGAGCTTACCTTGCATCTGGTTTAAGAGATGCTCTCTTGCTGGCCAGTGAATAAGCCAGACTAACTGCCTGCCAACTGCTGTGGAATCTCCTTTCTCTGCTCCCAGCATACATAGGGATGCAGGGATTGCATGTAGCTTTATGTAGATTCCGGTGTTCTGAGCACAAGTTCTCAGACTTATGAAACAAACATTTTATACACCAAACCATCTCCCCAGGCTCTCTGTTCTGGGATTATTTTTCAACCTGGGCCTAAAACATCTGTGGCCAGGACAGTGAATGCCAGTTGACTGGAACCAATGACAACATTGCCTTTTACTTCCAGTTTCAAAAATAAATTCTAAGATATTTTTCTATAAGTGATAAATCTTGACAGTGCATGTTTCTGGATATATTTTCTAATAACACCTTTTCACATGAAACCAAGATTTCCTTCATTTTGTGATATGAGTTCTTACTTTCAACACAGACTGATTCATTGCATACATTTTATTAAAATATTAAGGAAAGTAAAATAATATTTTCATTTTTATTTTATAGTCTTTAATCAATTGGCATTGTATTTTAAAACTTACTTGTGTATCTGTGTGTGTGTCTATCTGTCTGTCTGAATGTGTGATCATGTATATGTGTCACAAAACATGTGTAGAGGTCAGAGGACAACTTATGAGCATCAATTTTCTCCACCTACCATGTGGGTGGGTCCTGGAGACTAACCTCAAGTCATTCATCTTGGGGGCAAGAACCTTCATCTGCTGAGTCATTTGGGCAGCTCTTAAAATTTGTTTTTGATAAAGCAAAGACTGTAATTTTAACAAGGAAGAAGAAGATAGTGAACCTTCTACATTTCATTGCAGTATTTTCAAAAGTATCAGTTAGTCAAAAATAAAGTCAGGCAACCACAGAATCACATTCCCCATGAGGTGAAAGGCACAAGCCTGATTGGTTTGGGGTGACTGCTGTACTCTGGATTCTCCTGCTAAATACACTCCAGCCTTAAGACTGAATTTTAAAGTATGTTTTCTCTGCTTCTCAGAATAAATGGCTATCTCCACATTTTGTAAAGCGTGCAGATACCTTCATAACTTAGTACCTTCAGAGTACTTTAAGTTTTTCAGAATATCATCTTTTACAACAGCAGCTAAACAAGCTATGACATCAGATTTGAAATTAAAGCATAGATTTGCCAACTGTCTGACTCCCTAGGACCCTTCATTATCACTCTCCTCTTAGTGAAGAGTAAGAGACAAAAGGCAGGCAATAATCACACACCATACTAATTTTGGTGGAAAAAACAAAATTCATATCTGATGTATTTGATGCTAAAAAAAAATCTGTGTTCTTTCATTTTATTACACAAGACCAATTTTAGTTGTTTTCAGTACTTCTAAAGAAATGTCTATGGCAAGTGATGAAACACCTGATAGACTTTATTAAAGATCATTGAGACAGATGTGGGAATGTGTGCCATGGGTTTTGCAGTGGAGGTCACAGATTGTCTTCAGTTTTAAACACCACTGGAAAAGTGAGAATTCACAGCAAAGAGGGGGCTGAAAAAAATCAGTGAATAACAAAGAGAAAGCATTGAAGATTCAAGAAAATTGTGACTGAATCAATAACCTTTGTTCTTACTAAAATAAAGGAAGTGGAGACAATGATCCAAAAGATATGTTCTGTCTCAGGAATAACTTGAGAAATCTGACTGAAGATGGATAGGTCAAGGAGATAGTTACAAATATTCACTGACTCTTCCATTAAATTTCAATTATGCCTGTAATCTTTTTGCTTTAAGAGTCATTATTGTCTAGTATAATATTCAATAATGCCATTTACTGAGACAAATTAACCTGCTTTATAAATTTAAAAGGGTATGCATTTGCCCATTACAGCATGTTTTTGATTTCTCACTATTTTTTAGAGAAGTGATGCAATGTTAGAAAATATATAAATGTATGGAGTGTAGAATATGATGTTTTAGTATTTTAAGAGTTTTCCTCCCTGCAAACAGAATGCACCTCGCCTGGCTGGTACACTTTTAAATATAGCAAAAGTTCGGGGGAATCACATGCAGAATGATGATCAGAACCACACTCCTCCTCCTCCTCCTGGCCCACACACCCTAAGAGATAATATTTGAATGCTTTAATCTTTCCAGGTCAAGTGACAGGCAACTGAAGGTCATCGACGTAGATTAGAGATAGCTGAAATATTCAAATGAGCCAATCCTAACCTAGTTACCTTACCTTGGCCTTTTTCCAGAAATTCCAAAGAGGTCATGATCTAGAGTGGCCTCCCTTCTGCTGTCCACCTCCTGACACTTTGTGGTTCCCCAGCATGTCCTCCGTATCATCCAGATGTCACTGACTTAGGATGAGTTTATTTCCATCAGAAACTCAGTGTAAATTAAAGGTAATGTAAATCAGTGTATATCTAATTCATCCCACATACCAAACGCCCTAGCCCAGCAACACTGTGTACTGTGGAACATCGGTGGTTTCCATTTCAAATCATGTGCCGTACTGGGAGCTGCCAGGAGAGAAGATCATACCACATGATGTCTGCCAAGAAAAAGTCCCAAATTTACCTTCTTAATTATGATTTCTATTGCACACTTGCCCACCTTTGCAAATGTCAAACTCTGGCAAGTAGAATTGTAATGGACTGAGATCTCATAGCATATTAAACTTCTCCTGAGTGTGAATCTTTCCTGGGTCATCACTGTGAATGCAGCAGGCTAACATACATACAGAAGCAAACAAAATGAACTTCTGAAATTTCAAATCCTAGTTCCAAGACATATTAACTTACAGATCTGGACAAGTAGGTCTATAAGCCTCTCTTTCTTGTAATACAGCACTAAATACATCAGTAAATCTATGTAAGGGTTTAGGGCTACTTTTGGGCTACTTTCTTACTATTTTTAGATAGAAGGTATCTTTATCTGTCAAGTTCTTAAATCCAGGGCTTTTAAAAAGTAAATATTTGGTGAACATTAGGTCAGTGCTCACTGCATGGAGTTATTATAACTCATCTATGTTTCCTCCTTTCTGTCTGCATTTTAAAAAAGTAATTGAAGTCTTTTTTTTTTTTAAATGGCCTGTCCTTCTCATTAGTCTGAAATAATTTCATTTTACCTTTCTGCCTCTGAGGACAATATGGAGATTTGTAAATGAGTAGACTATATAAAGGCCAGTGTCAGAAAACAGAGAATAAATACAGAGTAGCCAAACTAACTGAGCAGTCTAATACATATAACTTCTTATTGGAGCTCAAAATGTATAAGTTCCCTGGGCTTATTTAAAATAATATATTCTCTTCAGTATTTAAGGAGCTCAGCTAATAAGTGTTACTGATAAGTTTTATTTTTGGTGCTCATAAACTATACCAAGAACACTATCAAATGTTTAGTTTTTTTAAAATTAAGATCTTTCTCCAGCCATACATTTAGATATCTAAAAGTGTCTTAAGAATAACAATTCAGCCAAGGGCACTGTTAATTCTAAAAAGAGACTTTGTTGTATTTGTAACAAAAGTTACCATGAGCTTTCAGACTGTTTCAAGCTAGGATCAGTGTTTGAATATTTGCTGGCTGGAGAAGAGAAAGAAGAGACCTGGTGTGCTTGCCATTCTGTTGCTATTGGTCACCATTTGTCTCTACCCTTTGAGTTCTTTTCAGACAGAATCTATAGGGAAGCATGGTTTGCCACACATCACTCCTGTATTGTTCCTATGAAAAAGAGACATGTTCATGTGCTCACCACTCCACTACTAATCATAGGAGAGAAAAAAAAAGGCTAGGATAACTTAGGCTAAAATTAACATTTTAATACATTCATAAACCTTACATTGGAAAAGTAGTTAATGTACTTAGTCAAGAAAATAGAATGGAAATCACACTGGGGTAATAAAACAAAGGCTTTCAAAGAATGAAACACAGCATGTCCAGTAGACATAGACAGGAGAATACCAACATTCTCAGCAACTAGAGAAATGCAAATTGAAACCACACTGAGATTCCATCTCATTCCAATCAGAATAGCTAGTGAGCAAACAAATAACAGAGACTGGTGAGAGTGAAGATACCCTTACACACTGCTGGTGTGAATATAAATTTCCAGACAATGAATGAAGGTCCCTCAAAACACAAAATATAGAGCTGTCATATAACCTAGCATGTAGCACTCAGGCAGGTACCCAAATAGCTCTAATACATACTACAGAGACATTTGTACATTCATGTCTTTTGCTCTACAATCATGAGAACTTAGTTTGGATCCCAGCATCTAATGTCACAATCCACATGTCCCTCACAAACACAGTCAGCTCTGAGGAAGTAGAGACAGGAGTGCAACTCAAACTTGGAGACTTCCAGCCTCCTGGAGAGAAAAGTTCCGGGTTCAGAAGATGAATCAGAGAGTAACAGATATTTCCTTCCTGCCTCTGCACAAATGAACAGACACATGCACACATGGGCATGCACTCAGACCAACAAAGAACAAAAATTTTTTGATGAGTTAAATTCCTTAAATAGAAATAATCCCAATGCCCAAATATCCACCACTGATGAAAGAATAAATAAGGTATATATCCATATAACATAATATTATTTAATGATAAAGTCGAGCATAGTATTGCTGTGTACTACTATAAATCAAGGATGGATATTGAAAACATTTTGTTCAGCTTAAGAAATTCAACTTCCTGTATGCTCCTTTCATAGAAAATATCCATAGGAAGTAAGTGTATAGAGAAGGAAAGTAGGTTAATGTGTGCTTAGGAGAGAACAGAGTGGTTGGGAAGGCAATTGGAAGAGTGAATTCAAGAAGAGAAATGTCTTGAGTTCTCCCTCCCCAAGGTGTTAAAAATGCTCTAAAAATTATTATGTGAATGTTTGAGTATGTCTTTGTGAATATGCTAAAACTTTTCAATTTTGTATTTTAAATATGTGAATGGTTTGAAGTATGAAACATCTCACTAAGGAAGTTATTTTAAGAATTTACCATAATTGTTAAAATTTGTTATTTCCAAGCTTCTCTTGGAATAAGCATTTTTGTTATAGAAAAAAAATGAATTCTTATAACATACACACCCAAGGAATCATAGATGAATCCCTAAGAGAACTTGTATTTGATGAGCAATAAAAGCACAAAAGGAGTCAAATGACCTTGTATTAGCTAAGATCTCTGAGTACTCCTGGGCCTTTAGGAAGTGAACCCAAAAAGACATGAAAATACATCAGTGCAGAGAGAAAATTGTGGGTGGATAGAGTGAGTTTAATTTGAGTGAAATAAGACACACGATTTTATGAGTTTGTTTAATTTAGTTTCTCCTCTTCTTAAGAAATGTTGGTAAGCACCTTCATTCTGCTTTCCTTACTGTACTGTAGGCCCTGTTTTGAAAGATAGGCTGCAGCATGGCTGTGGGCTGAAAGCCACCATGGCAAGAAGAACGATCTTCATTTTTCAGAGTGATTATTGGGTTTCTCTAATTTTTTTCAATCAGTTTGTAGGCTTAATGCTGCAAATATTCAGTAATTTACCCTTTTCTAAAAAAATGACACTTTTTAAAATTACACCCATTCTACAGTCTGCAGCAATCTGGAGAACATTGATTTTCATCGATACCCCAATTAAAGCACAACACACTTACCAATGCTTCTGCCCCACATTTACACTAAGGCAAACACTGTTGCAATAAAATTCCTATTCGTGTTTGATGCTCCCATGACCTGAGGTCCTTCAGCTCATGAACCCAGTCAGAAAATCAATCCTCAGTCTCAAGGACATACACATATGCATTCCAAGGTGCTGAGACCCTGCTCTCAAAGGCGGTGGCATCAATTTATAATCTTTCCATAACTTCGGAGAAATTCCTTTGCCAGAGTCTTTATCATAGAGAAGGGGCAGTAGCCATAAAATATGTGGGTCTCAGTCCCAATTCTAACAATCCCATGCTGATACCGAATCCTAGGCCTTCATTATATAAAGTAATAAAAAGCCCCAGGACAAACATATTGTCAGCTCTGCAGTTTGCTGTCCTGGTTTTCAATCCCCTTTTCATTTCTGGCCCAAGGCAATTTCCCTGACTTTCTTAGCAACTAGTTCATCCATGTATCTATATGGATGTTAGTTGTAATTTATTGAGCAATTCTTAGTGTTCAGAGCTGGAGGATTTTAAGTTATCTGCTTGGCCAACCACTTAAATCTCTGACAGAGTTTTCAGCACCTGACTAATTCTTAAATGCCTCCAGATGTTGGACTCCATAAAGAAAATAAATGAAATCAAACTAGCAGTGATAATGAATTATTAAACTCTTCTCTCATGCTCTCATTATTGAACATGAAGGCACCATAGCATAGCAATTAATGACAGTAACTCTATAGCCAATTGCTTGGGTTTGCATCTCGAGTGTATAATGTTAGGGAAAGGAACGACATCTCTTGAGGCCTTGGTTTCTTCCTATTTGGGGGAAGGGATGGTAACAGTAGTGCCTATCATGGAAGATAAGTCTATATCCCTCAATTAGTTATGCTGTGCAATCTCTTGATAAATAAGTAAAATGGAATCCTGACTACCAAGCAGACATTTCTAGGTTACCCATGAATATTTCACTAACAGTTTATCCCTAAGTTCCATCCCCAGCCTAAGGAATATAAACACAGCAATACCACCACACTTTATAAATCTAATGACCAGGGGATTTGTTGAATGTATTTCTGTGCTTATGAATATAAGTGAACTCATTGGTGCTCACTGTGCCCTCGACACAAAGAAACAAATGTCTTTTCAATTAATCGGCCACACATAATACACAAGAGCAAGTGTATTATGAAGAGATAAAACAGACAGGAAGAAGTAAGAAATATCCTATCCCGTTCTTTCTCTGGTCTGGGAGTTGAACAGAGTTCTCGATCAGCAGCCTTTTTTCCAGACTTTTCCTTCCTCATTCTCTGATCACTGTTCTCCACACAGGTCTCTCCATACAGCATTTTAATGCTCAGAAGAAGCTATGTGTGTACAACTCAGCAAAAAGATTGTGTGGCTGTCAGTATTGTCAATTTTATAGGTTCTAAAATTATCTTGGAGACAAACCTCTTGACGTGTCTTCCAGAGATTTCCTAGATTAAGTTACCAGAAGTGGGAAGACCTGCCCTAAATGTGTCTCACAGTCTATAATCTCATGTTCACCCCTTGGCAAACTTCTACCTTCAGAAATACTTGCATTATGATTTGTAACAGAGGCAAAGTTACAGTTATGGAGAAGCAAAAAATAAATAAACTATATTTGGAGGTCACTGCATCCTGAGGACTGTAATAAAGGGGCAGAATGTTAGGGAGTCTGAGAAGCACTGAGCTAGAATGAATAAAAAGGGAGAAGCAGTCAGTCTCTGTATTTGTAGCTTCTCCTCTGGTCCATGGCAGACAGAATTTCTATGAAGATTCATGAATATACTTTTTAGTTCTCTTACATAAACATCCTGTAAGGTAATTGCTGAGTCATAAAGCAGGTATATGTATACATTTTTTAAAAAATTCCCACATTGCTTTCTGAGCAAATTTGACCATTTAATAGTCCCTCTAGAAGTACTTAAAAATCCGAGTAAGTCTGAATTTTCATAAACATTTATTGGTGGTGGACATAAAATTACGTAAAACAAGAAGTCTATGTAATTGTATTACCAGTGTAGTTTCATTATCAAAAAGTCTCTTACCAATTAAGTCTAGGATTTAGTCATGTGTATTATATACAATATTAGAAATATAGAGTTATGCAAAGCACACAATATCAGTTTTATGGTCCTAATACTATTCTTTTTCATTATGTAAATATGCATGATACAAAAAGCAAATTATTCTATGCACATTTTTATAATATTTTTCTTTTATAGTGAATATTGAGCCCTTGAAATTATGAAATGTCCTTCCTTAATGGCTCTTCTGCAGGCACTATAGCACATTCAATCATATAACAATGATACAGTTTATGCTGTTGTATTCTTTGTTGCATATTTGGTTATTTCCAGTATTTCACTTCCATTCAGTTGTGCTAAAATGTACAAACTGTAAAATTTACCAAATTCAGTGTGAAATACAATATTAAGTGCATTCACTGTTTAAGCATTCCCCAGAATATGTCCATCTTGCAAAATCAAATTCCTATTCCAATTAAATATCTCCCACTTTCTCTCCACTCTAGACTCTCTATAAGCTGCTGTGCTGGTTTCCCATAGATTTTTATAGATGATGCCCATGAGGTCATCCATGCAAATTGTCAAACTGAAAATCATAGGGTATTTATCATGAGCTTTTCTAAAGTGTTATAATTTTAGGGTTTGCATTTATGTATACAATCCTCTTGAGCAAAATCGAAGTGATAGATGGATATGTCTAGGAACTCATTTTGAAGTACAGCATAAAAACATGTTCCCAATTGACACATAATATTTATGTATCCTTATGGGCTTCATTATAACTTGGTACATATATTGAATGTAGTAATTATCAAATTGGGATAATCACCATTTCAGTTTCATACATTTCTCATCTCTATGTGCTCAGAACTTTGTATCTTTCTTTTTTAGCTACTTGGAAATGTATCCACTGTTGTAAACTGTAGCATCTTGCTGCTCCCTGGAACAGTGAGGAAACATTTTTTTAATTCCTGTATGTCCATTTTTCAGTTACCAAGTTAAAAATTATTTCTTCTAAATTGAAAGTCTTTTATATCTTTGTAGAAAATAAGTTATTCATATGCTGGATATATTTCTGGATTTTCTCTTCGGTTCCTCTGGTTTCATTGTCTCTATGCCAGAACTAATCTATATTGCTATTTTTACATAATTATTAAATTTACACAGCATTAGCTCTCCAACTTTGTTCCTTTTTTTGTTTTTGTTCTAATTTAGTTTGATATTTTGGGTACTTGTATTTACCATAAATTTTATAAGCATGTAGTAGTTTGTGAGAATTTTACTTAAGGGTCTATTGCCTCAAAAATGAATGTAGAAACAATTTACACCTTAATAGTATTAAGGCTACTGCCTATTAACACAATGTATCATTTCATGGAAAACACTAATACTCAAAGCTAAATTTTTTATTAGTGGTTAACCCACTGTATGTGGTACTAACTTTGTATTTCTCTTAGGATAAAAACATTTTTAAAACTTGGGAGGTCTTTTCTTCTAAATTTCATGTTCCCCCAGAATTTGCTTATATTTAGTCATTCTATACTACTCTTGGAAGACTGTTTACTAAGATTGATTTAAATTTTACAGGTAGTACCAAAGGGCTATCTGCTCTGTTGGTAAATTATGCGAGCCCCACAGTGAAAGCAATAACTCAAGAGACTTGTTTCCAAACTTTTCCTCTATTCTCAGCCACTTTGATTTTTATTAAAGACTGTCTTGTGTTTATGTGCTTGGACTTCTGTTTTCTATAAGAAGTTTTTATTAAATGTGCCTGGTGTCTTTAATCAGCCCTTCCTTTGTAAATAAATGCCTTAACAGGAAGATGGCAAAATCTACTCTGATGGGTATAGCAAATGCAACAGGGAAAATCTCTTGGATACAACATTTCTGATTATTTTGATAGGATGCTCTTGGACGTACACACATCTGGCTCTTTATTATGGGCCTGTTGAGTATGTGGTCAGATATCTCCTTTTATGTCATTCATACTTGAAATACATCATCTAACATGGTTGTAAAGATATAAATATAGATCTTCAAGAAAATTGTTCTTACTTCATATGTCTTACATAGAAGTTATTTGTATTCTCCTGTGTTTTGTTCATCAGTAAATATTTGTCTACTGGAGAAATTATATACTTCTGCTCAAATATAAAAACAGAAAATGATCAAGCAGAAATCCCTGAAGCCCTTTGAATTTTTTCTAAGTGTTGCATGATGATGATATTCTAACCACTTCTATTTTTGCTAGAATTTACTTTTATCTTCAACAAGCAGGTTTTTTTTTCTTACATGTATTCTACATGATTCTCACATCAAGCTACATCTGTTTTGTCAAAAAGATGTTAGTCATCACACTTCCTTGGCTTTCTGAGGAATATCCCTTCTTCTCCCAGCCCCCTTTTTCTTTCTCTGTTTAGCTACAGAACTTCTACTGCCCCTTGGGGTCCAACAGAGTGACCTCTTCAATGAACGTCTCTGAGTTTCTAGAGGGATTTCATTGATCTCATCCTTCTGGACTAAATGAATAACATAGTGTTCATCAAAAATACTTATTGCTTCCTTTCTAGTAATATGCTTTTAAAATTCTCCTACTAGTTAGTGAATCTGATAAAGGTGATGCCTCATATATTTCTTACCACATATAGTATCTATACTTTCCACAATAGAGATTCATATCAATAATATTCAGCATGTATTTACATAAGAGTCAACTATAACCTTACATTCTTATTATACTTAGAACAGTACTTGTTTGAACATGTATGTAACATCTTGAGAGAGTGCCAACTACAACATTTTTATCTTTAAGCATTCAAAATCCTGCATGAAGTATAGAATCTCATTCTGTAAACCCAAGCACATTCTTTATAGGTAGCACAATATCATCATCACCTGTCATTTGTACTAAAAATAGTATGAGATAGTTGTTTCTATAATGTATTTGCAAATATATGCTAGCATTTATGAGTACAGGTATCACCTGAGTAAATGTATCTAACTTATTTATCTTTGCTTAATTATAAAGATAGAATTACTATTTATTTAGATGTTCACATTTTAATTATAAATGACATACTTTCAGCCTGTTGAATAGAATAAGCCCAAATCTTTTTCTAGATCTTTGTGTTACCAAACTATTTGAGAGAGAGTCTAGCAGCTGCTATGTGAATCTGCTGAAGCATTAGAAAAGGAAAAAATCTCTACGTAAATTTAGTTCAATGCTCTGTAAAATTATTTAGGGATTGCTATACAGGGGCAGCAAATCTTAGCCATGAGAAATCTGACACCACAAAGATTCAGTATTACAAATATCATTTGCCTGCAGTTTGCAATAACTTCATAGAGGCAGTAATTGTATGAAGGTGAAATTAATAAGGATTGTTTTTATTTTAATGAATCTAGTGTAAGCTTTGTAATGCATAGATGAAATACATCTCTGAAAATGAGTCTACTGCCTACTTCTGAATATTCTTATGAATTTCTTCACCCTACAAGTAAAGTAAATGAAAGCTTGACTGTCGGTGTGTTTGCTTAAACCATAGGGATTTCACAGAATCAAAGAAACAAAAGACACAACATAACTGCACAAGGTTACTTTTCATGTTGATGTAACAAAATAACTAATGGTAGCAACTTCAGAAAAAAACAATACTTTGGCTTCCAGGTTCAGAAGGCTTCTGAGGTTCCGAGGGCTTCTGAGGGCAGGGACAGAATGATAGCAGGAGCATCTCCAACCACCACAGTAGGAATAGGAGACTACTTGTTCACATGGCTGCTATCAATAGACAAGGAGCACAGGCTGCAACCTGAAGCAGCTGTAGTTTTCAATGGCCTGCCCCCAGTGATCTAATTCTCCCTCCTAGTCTCCACCACCTCCCAGAGAACTGTCCTGAGCTTAGCAGGAAATGTTCAAACACATGAAGCTGAGAGTAAACTTTTATATCAAACACTAACAATTTAGTCAAAACAACACACACACTTAAAAATGACTGAAAACAGAACCTGACTTTATGGTTAACCTTAGAATTGAAGGTTTTAGAGTACTCAGACCATTGTAGAGGTGATGTGAAGGAAGAAAGTACATCACCTGCTCACAGCCAGAAAGAAGAAGAAAGAGTATGGGGAGGATGTGTAAGAAGAGGCCAAGACAAGAGAGATACAGTCTTCTAAGGCATGGCTCAGTAACCTACTTCCTCAAATTAAAATCACCCCTTTCTTTTTCCATTTCCTGACAGTCACATCATATTATTGATCTATGAAGGCACTAATATGTTTATTAGTTGAGAGATCTCACGGTGTAATCATATCTGGAAAGGTCACCATAGACACACCTAGAGGAGGCTTCACCAATGTCCTGAGAATCTGTCTATCCAATAAAGTTGATCTGGAAAATTACACCATCAGAAGACTCTGTTTAATTGACAAAGAAGGATTATAGACAATGCTGCCAGGAAGATGGGGGTGCCAGGCTGGTCCATAAGCATTCTATCTTACACATATCTGAATGGCTAAGATAAAAAACACAAGTGCCAGCTTATGCAGGAGAAAATTTGGAGTGGGGAACACTCCTCCATTGCTGGTGAGAATTGCAAATTTGTACAGCCATTTTGGAAGTCAGTGTGGCAGTTTCTTGGAAAACTGGGACTCAATCTGCCAGTCTTGAGCATATACCTAAAGGATGCTCAATCATACCATAAGGAAACTTGCTCAGTGACATTCATATCAGCTTTATTTGTAATAGTCAGAACCTGGAAACAAACTTAGGTGTTCCTCAGTCAAGAAATGGATAAAGAAAATGTGGTACATAAACACAACGGAATATTACTTGGCTATTAAAAACAAGGACACCAGGAAATTTGTAGGCAAATGGATGGAACTAAAATAAAACATCCTGAGCAAGGTAACCAGACCCAGAAAGACAAACATGGCATGTACTCACTCATAAGTGGATATTAGCTATAATATAAAGAAGGACCATGTGACAATCTACAGACCCAGAGAGACTAGATAACAGGAGGGTTCATGGGGGCAATGCCCAACCTCCCTGGGAAGGAGAAATAGAAGAGATTTCATGTGTGGACTGAGTGGGGGTGGGATGGGACCATGAGAGAAAGGAACGGGGCGGGAGGGGGGGGACGGAAAGAAACTACTAGAAGGAGGAGACATGTGGGGTTCAGGTGAATAAATCTGGGACAAGGAACTCTCCCAGGAATCTACAAGGATGGCCTCAGCTAAAACTTCTAGTAATAGTGGAGAGAGCACCTGATGGTCAGAGTAGTGCCTAGTCCAGTTGTTATCAGAGAGGTATCACCCAGCTACTGATGGGAACAGATGCAGACTCACAGCCAAACACTAGGTGGCGCTTAGGGAAACCTGCAGAAGACGGGCAGGAGGATTGTAAGAGCCAGAGGGGTCAAGGACACCACAAGAAAACCCGCAGAATCAACTAACCTGGGCTCAGTCACAGAGACTGAACAGACAAGTACGGAGCCTGTCTGGGACTGACCTAGGCTTTTGTTTTGTTTTGTTTTTTAAATGAACCAAACCAAAAGTAACAGTGTAGCACTTATTCACTTATTTCCTTATGGTTAGAGTCCCGGTCCAGTGTTTCTATGTTCTTGTCCTCTTATTCAAAAAGTCCCTAGTACCAAGATATACTGGGAATATGTTTGAGTATTCACCTTTTAATAACTGTGAGAGCAGGAGAAACTTCACTTTTTTCAGAGAGAGCTGTGTGCGCAACTCAATGCACATGAAGCTGATGTGTTGCTAGCAGGTTTCCAGACTCCGTGTAGAGTGGGGTGCTAGTGAATAGGGTGTGGAGGTAAAGGACAGAGGCTGCCACATGCATGCTTGGAAGAGGCTGGGGTATGGAAAAGCCAAACTGAGCTGGAAGCTGCTTCATGCTGAGCAGGAGCATAGTGCTGGATAGGACAACAAATCTCTCCTGTTCTGTCTCTAAAGCTGTTATACCTCTTGGAAGCCATTGGAGAACATCCATAAAACTTCTAAGCTTGATAGTTCTGGATAAAACAGTAGTCCCCTCTGGCCGGCTTTTGTTGATCATCTTCAAACTACTAGCTGAAGGACTACCTTCCTGTACATGGGCTTCTTGGATTCTGGGACAAATAGACTGCATAAACTAGGAAAGTCGGGGGAGAGGGAAGGAAGGGGGAAGGAAACAAGGAAGAGCATTTTCCCAAGGGGGTTGTTGACAGTACCTAGTCTTTGAGGTTGAAAGAGTACTATGCAGAGTTTCAGGTGAATTTCTTTCCTGGAGGATGTTATTCTTACTTTGCTGTACACGTTCAGATTTGTTACCATAAATGGTGGTTTATTTACTAGTCCTAAGAGGTGGAATATAAACAGCTATCTAGAGCGCCAAGATATCCCAAGGTAAGCTCTGACTCTATCCTGTGATTCTTAATGACTGTTTGGTTTCGCCCCTGGGAAATTTACTTACAGTTCTCCTTGTTGGACAGCATCAAACCTCGTCAATGTCAATGCTGAGGCCAAAGATGGTGTTTATTTCTGGTGTTTCTAGGAGGGTCGTTGTAAGTAGTACACAAAAAGGCAGCAGAGGAATAGGCAGTTGGTAAATCAACTGAGGAAAAAAAAAATCTCTGAATCATATGAAAATTGATTAGCCATCAAGTTCCAGGTCTGATTTTTTTCTTTTTTATCTTCTGTATCTTGCCCAGTATTATATGCAACATATGATAGAAATAACATATCTAAAGTAAAAAATAACCAAGCAAACATCCTAACCAACCAAAATATCCTCTGCATGTATCTTAACCAGTCTGGATATATGACTTTTTCATGTGTCTACAGAGTATCTTTAGATTTGAAGGATCAGTACAAGGTTGGGTACACAAGCAGACATAACAAAAATGATTAATTTGAGGACATAAAACATTATTCCTGAACTAAAACTAGGAGTGACAATTTCTTTTTAATTTAGGAATATACCAAAGAAAATTTCAAATATCTTAGGCAGATTTGCAGGAACCAGGTATAAAGAATTTTTAAAAAATACAAAAGGTTGAAGTAAGAAATATTATTGAGGGGTGCTTTGAACTGAGATATGTGGAATGCCCAATTATCATTATAGTTGAAGATGAGTATGGCCCACAATTTATGATGTTCACAAGGATGTATCCTCAGAAGCTGATACAATTCAGAGGTGAAGAATAGGAATCTAAGAGTGCCTCTCCTGAATAGCTGCAGCACGGGAAGAATTTGGAAATTCTTTATGGAATCCTTTTCCCAAGGTTGAAGGGGGTTTGATGTCTTTTCTCAGTTAATAAAATCATCTGAACTTAGATTTTATTAATATGCCCCCCTTTCATTGTGGAAAATTTCTATAACCACTTTTGAAGTTTTTTATTGTGTTTAAAAGTCTCTTATAATAATGTATGTCTTCCTTCCATAGATATGGCTCAGATAGTCTTTGTTTTAATTTAGACGCTAATGGAAAACACCAGAGACACAGCAATGGTAGTTGTGGTTGCTGAAAGTATAAAATGGCATAGCCACTTGGAAAAGCATTTGTCATTTTCTTGCAAGGTTACATATTTACTACCACAATATCAGCAAGTATGCGCTCAGATATTTGCCTAGATGGTATGAAAATTCATGCCCACCAAAAATCTATACACAATGTTCATAGCAACTTTGTCCATAATTTTCCCAAACTAGAAGCAACCAATATATTCCTTAATAAATGAGTTGTTGAACAAACAGTAGTTCATCTACATAATGAAGCTTTGCCTGGCAATTAAGGAAATGTGGTACCAATTCACCAAAAATGCATGGCTGAGTGTAGATAACCCCAAAGGATATGTCTTAAGATGCCACATGTAATCAGTCATATGTCAAATCTTTTCAAAGTTAATTTCTACAGAAGAAAAATATAGAATTGTGGTTGGCAGATGTTGATGAAGGCAGGGAAAGTGGAGAGAGAATAAGGACCAGATAGGGAGGCAGGGAAATGCTGAGTGAATGGGGATTGGCTAAGAAGGCATGGGAAATGCTACTGTTGTTTATTTTGCTCTTTGGAGGAACCTGCCACCCAGCTCCCAAATAAATTGCATACAGAGGCTTATTATTAACTACAAATGACAGGCCTAAGCTTAGCTCGTTTCTTATCAGCTTTTGTTAACTTAAAATACCTCATTCATTTTTGCCTGTGGGCATTTTCTAGTCTGTTCCTGTATGCCTTTTTAGTTTGTTTGTTTCTGTGTTGGCTTACTGTGTAACTGGGCTTCTGGCCCCGAGAGTCTTCCTCTTTCTCTGGTTACTTCTTCCTTCTTTCTCCCAGATTTCTCCTTCTGTACAATTCTCTCTGCCTCCCAGCCCTGCCTATCCTCTCTCCTGCCTTGCTGTTGGCCATTCATTCAGTTCTTTATTAGACCATCAGGTGTTTTAGACAGGCAAAGTGACACAGCTTCACAGAGTTAAGCAAATGCAACATAAACAAAAGTAGCACACTTTAAGATAATATTCTATGAATGCAGGGCTATCTAAGAAGACATGGAAAATACAAAATGAATGGGGATTGGCTCTAAGAAGTCAGTGAAAATGGAGATGAGGTATTGGCTATAAAGTCAGAGGAAATGGAGACTAAGGTATTTGCTAACAGGGGCAAAGTTATAACAAGAGAGAAAGAAAGAGTGCATTTTAATATGGGATTACTCAAGTGTGTGACCATATTTAGTGTTATATTACATGTTTCAAAAGTTCTAGGAGGGCATTTCAATTTTTCCACAAAAAGTAATAAGTCTGGTGATATGTTACATATTTAATAAAACCTGAAATATTCAAGAGATTAACAGACAGTCAAAACCTAGGCAAACATAGCTCAGAAAGTTCTTCAGGACAAGGACAAACAGCTGAGATTTAATGGCACACCTTTAATCCCAGCACAGTGGAAAACCTGGAAGTGGTGACCTACACCCTTAATCCAATAACTCCAGAGACCAGCACTTTTTCTGTTTGAGTTCAAGGCTAGCAAGAAATAGAGTAGTTCCTGCCTTTAAACCTAACCTAGATGTAATACAGCAAGGAAGGTGTTTAAGGATTCCTAGGAAACCAGCAGAGGCAGAAATGACTAGGAGCAAGGCTGAGGAAGTTGGAATGGTGTTTCCTCTCTCTGATATTTCAGCCTTTCCCCCAATATTTGGCTCTTAGTCTCTTTCCTTACAATCTGAATTCGTGCAACAAATAAGTGCTTGAAATAATTAGTAAGCCTAAAATTCCATATTAATCAACGTACAATTATATACTTGTAGTAAAACACTCCACTGTGCTAAAAGACTCAAATTATGTGGTCCTGGTGGCACAAGCCTGTGATTTGAGCTGCTTGAAAGAGGGAGGCAGACAGATTACAAGTTCAACGTCCACCTTAGCTACAGAGTGATTTCCAAATCCAGTCTTGGTAACTCAATGAGACCATGTTCCAAAAATAAACACTCAGAAGTCTGGGTCTGTGATTAAGTGCTTGCCTAGGATGCAAAGAGTCATGGGTTTGTTGCCCATGTAATAATAAAAATGAACAAGTAGCCAAAATTTTCTATAATTACTGTAAGTTAGTTATAACTTTAAAATAAAGACTTAGACAAATCATAACTAAGGACATATCACTAACAGAAAGAAGGCAGTACTCATGTTGTGGAAGAGTGGAGGTCCTCATATTATGGAAGAGTAGACCACAAACAAGGCAATAGTTGAGTTTTACAGGATGTGTGAGAAGAGAAAGCAGGAGATGTTTTATGCAGTGAAATTATTTCATATAATACAGAATGATGGTCACATAATATTATGCATTTGCCCAAACCCACAAACTACCTAAACTCAAATGATAAACCTTAAAATACACACTTTTTAAAAAGATTAATAATTCTGTAGGACTATGGATCTCAGAGAGGAATACAGAAGATATGACAAAATAGTCAAATGCATGACATACATAAGACACTGCATCTTAAAGATGCTGGCCCATGTGACTTTGGGAAATGAATAGTCTCTCACACCAAAAGCAAACAAATATCTTAAAGGGCTATACTCAGATGATGTTATCAAGTATGTGACTATGTTTAGTTACTTGAACAGATATGCTATAGAAAAAGCAATGAAAGACATGAACCAATGTTCAACACTGATATTTGTGAGGGAAGTACCACATACTACTGCCACATACTAATGACTAAGATAGAAATGTAAGAAGTCAAAGGATGGGGAAGAAGAGTGACTAGCATCCACTACAGGGGGCAATAAAAATTGAGAATCCTAAGCTACAAGGATGGTCATTTTAGATACATAGAAACCTATCCTTACACATGCATTCTGGGTAAATTAAACATTGTACTCACACAAAAACCTACATGTAAATATATGTAGCTGCTTTAATAAAATCACCCAAACTAAAAACAGTTTCAACGCCTTTCAATGGGCAGTGGGTGACGAAATACACAAACTGACCCATCCCTACAATAAACACTACCTAGAAACAAACACAGTGCGACTGTTTTATTGGATTGTTTTCTAATTAGTATAAATTTATTTTTCAATGATATTTGCCTCCATTCTTTGGAAATCTTTAAAGCATGTTTAAAACAACTTGAATATTTCAATATTCTTTTTCAACTGCAAATCTTATGAACTCTCAGCGTGGATCACGCATGTATAACAAAATATAATTTTGAAATTGGGATGTGCTGTAAATATAAAAATGACATATTGGATTTTGAAGACTGAGCAAGACATAAAATATCTTCATCATTTTTACATGAATTGCTCTTTGAAATGATAATAGTAATTCTTTGGTCGTATAATTTTTTTTTTAATTTTAAAAAGACATGCAGGGCACCCTAAGCATCAGGTAGCATGGAGATAAGAGATGGAATGAGAGAAAGGTGTAGACTGCCAGAGAACAAGAGGTGGGAGACAGTCAAAGTGTGGTGGCTCTTCCTAATCCAGCTCCGCTTGGAGCTGGTGCTAAGCTGATAAATATGGGCTCTGAAACATCAAGCACCAAGAACTAAACTCATTTCTCTTCTTAGCAAACCGGTCTTTGGAGATCTGTGAAATCAGTGTCTTTAAATCTAACAAAAGGGAAGAATCCAAATGTTGCTTTATGCTCCTTCCTTCCAGAAAAGTTGGATTTCTTAGAGGACCTAAAGGAAAAACAAGATTTTTGTTCGTTTGTTTGTTTTGCTTTTGTTTTTGTTTTTTGGTATTTTTAATATTTCATTTATTTATTATATATACAAAGATCTAACTGCACAGATACTCATTTGCCAGTAGAGGAGACAGATCTCATTATAGATGGTTGTGAGCCACCATGTAGTTGCTAGGAATTGAACATAGGACCTCTGTGAGAACAGTCAGTGTTTTTAGACTCTGCCATATCTCCGGTCCCTAAAAGCAATTCTTAAAGCAAGTTTTATGTTGTATCAGTGGTCAAGTTTGCCAAGGTAAAAAAAAAAAAAAAAAAAACAGGAAAATTAGATTAATGAAATAAAAGGCTCATTATCACATCTTTGTTTCATTCTATGAAGTTATTCATTTGTTTCTTTCCTTACTAAATAGAATTATTTGTACTGTTCAAAGAATAAACAGAGGCAAACCTCTTCAGGTTTTCACCATTTTGTATACATAAGAATGGAATTAGATAGATCATTTATTATAGGCATTCTTCAAGCACATATCAACCTGAGTAGATTGCATATTTTATCAACTCCTACAACAGGAAGAATGATAGCTGTTCTGGATAGTTTTTTAAGCCAGGGGCTGGGTATCCTCTTTGACTTTTCCTGTCCTTGTTGCTATTGGTGGTGCTTCTGTTGTTCCTTGGTGAGCTGGCTTGTCTTGTATTCTTGGAGAAAGGGTCCTAATCTATAGCTCAGGTTGGCCTCAAACATGCAGTCTGTCTGCTTCTACTTCTGGGGTGTTTGGATTACAGGCATAAATCATCACAGGTGCTTTTCCAGTTTCTGACAGAAGGCAGCAGGCAAGAAAACAAAGAAGAAAAAGTGACAAAATCCTCAATTTAGTATTCACTAGCTTTTCTTTCTTTATCTGTGACTAGATAATGTCACAGATAATGTCACCTTTCCTCTTTTTTTCTGTCATAGGGCAGAGCAGCATTTATTCCAGTTTACCAACTAAATCAGATGGTTGTGGCTAATGTCCCTAAAAATTTTCCTGTATGCTTTTATTAACTAATTCCCCTAATAAGTCTTCCCTCACTTCACAAGTGAACCATGGTTCAAATGGTACCCCCTCTTTCACCCAACAGACTCTCCTTCCATTTAAGATACTGTGTATACTGTTGTCTTGACTGAGGTTTCTACTGATGAGAAGAAGCACCTAGATAAAAAAAAGCAACCTGGGGAAGGAAGGGTGTATTTGGCTTACATGTCACCATTGCTGATCATCACTAAAGCAAGTCAGGACAGGAACTCAAATAGAACAGGATCCCAGAGGCCATGGAGAAGTGTAGTTTCCTGACTTGCTCAGCCTACTTTTTATAGATTACCAGCCCAGGGATGGCAGCACCCACCATGGGCTGTGCCCTTCCTCATTGATCACTAATTGAGAAAAATGCCCCACAGCTGGGTCTCATGGAAGCATTTCCTCAACTGAGGCCCCTTCCTCTATGATGACTCTAGCTTGAGTCAAGTTCACATACAAAACCAGCTAGGGCTTATATGCTTAAATCTTTGACCCTGATTTTATTCTGATAATATGTCTTAGAATATCACACACACACACATGCACACGTGCGCGCACACACACTGTATTGGGCCTATTACTGTATTTAAAGTATTTGTTTACCCCTAATATAGTGCATAGAGGTTAACAGGTAGAACACTGAAGGGTCAGATTTAAAAATCACATGGTAAGATATTATGAGGACTCATTCATTCATTTTATTAACTTGAAGAAATCTCTGATTCAAAATCTCAGAAAAATCTTGGCCAAACCATCTCCCTCATTTGCTAGGTTACATTTTTCATGTCATCAGTGGTTTATTTAGTAACAAATTTGAAAGACAGAATTTTTTAGTGAGTCTTCCTATTTTTATAGATGTAAAAATGAGCCAGTAGACAATTTAATTTACTCAGGCACATATCAGCTGAATGAATATAGACAAGTAGCAGCCACAGCATCAGGGAAATACATTTAAATCACAACTTGTTATTTTGTAGAGCAAAGGTCTGTCTGGCTTACAGTGATGAAGATTGGGGCAAGTATGGTTAATCAAAACATTGTCTGGAAGCAGAATAGATTCTTGAAATAGAAGCAGGCATAGGAAAGAATCATCTTATTTTGAAGGAGAGACATCCTTAGGTATAAGAGCATGCTTTCTGTTGGCTTATGGCTTCTGGTCAATACAAGATGATACAAACCTTATTTCTTCTTTTTTTTTTTTCTCAAATGAGTACAGTAACAATGTAATTGGCAGCCAAAGCAGAATGTTGGCTTGTGATCTAAGAACAAAAGGAAAGGCACAGTTGCATTTTATTCTCTCATCCTCAACAAATGAAAGTGACTTAGAGCTAGAACAGGTATTTTCTGATAGCCGATGTAACAACAGTCCAGATAGAATAAATAGTGTTGTTCCTTCCTGAGCCAAGGAAGTATCTCCCCAACAAAAATAGGCACAACTCTCTCTGGTGGCAAGAGGATTCCACTAGCAATGTTGCTAATATAAATTGAGGAAGTCTCTCCTTTCTAGACAGGCATGAGATCCCTCCTTTCTTATTGACAAATAGGGCCCAATATGATGTCACCTGAAAGAAAACCCCACCATGATCATGGACATGGTCCTGAAAACCCATTTGTTCACACAGAGCTAAGGCTCCCCTTCTAAACTCAGTCAACAGAGGCCCCTAAAAGAGAGACTCCACAGAAAGAATATTAACCTAGCAAAAAAGTTCATTGTCAAGGTCCTGACACTCAATTCTGCATAAAGAATATTGGCATGCAAGTCTTGGATGACCCACTCTACCTGTCAGATAGTACCAGTAAAGCCAGCTAGGAGTTCTGGGTTTACCAAATAAGCACAGAAAACTACAGAGTCTGGGAACATTATGTACCATCAATACCACAGCCCCAAGTAGAATAGTAGCTACCAAAATAAAACATTGAAGTAAGACTCAAAATTTTCTAACATCAACAGTGTAAAATGTACAAGATGCACTTATCTTACTAAGAATCATGCAAACCATTTAAGTCAAATAAGTACAACGAGCAATTGCTAGCAACATCCAGATGAATCATTAGTTCTAATGACAGTGGACTTTTCATCCAAAATCTCAAGAGCCTGGGATAAGCAACACTTTTTCCAATCTTGAGATGAGACCTGCTAACTCCAAACATCATTTCCATGGAATTGTCCTTCAGGCATGTAGAGGAAATAATGGCATTATGAGAATGAGGAAAACAAAAAACAAAACAAAGAAACTTGTGAATAGGAGACCTAGTTTTAAATAGACTCAGTGAAACTCTATAGAAGTACACCAGAAGTTCTATGAGCAAGGTTGGCTTGTCAAAAATGTTACTGGCATAACTTCACGAACATAAGCCAAAAAGGAAATAAAACACTTAACTCTCACACTTAAAAAAAAATCAAATTAGCGTAGCACCCTGTCTTAATCACACAATAACAAAAATAAAATAGTCATAAATCATAACTTGTGATACAAAGTAAATAAAGTCACTATATCTGTACTTTAAATTTTTGATATCCAGATTTTTCACAAGGCACTAAAAAATATCTTCACCTTATTGGGGGCTTCTATCTGACTATGCCTTGAAATAACATAAGACCCATGAGTGAGTCTGACAAATAAAATAGCCTTTTAAAAGTAATTATTTATGTGTATATGAGTGTTTTCTCTGCACCTTTGTCTATGCACCATATGTGCCTTGTGTCCAATGAGATTAGAAGAGGGCACTGGAGCTCCTGGACCTAGAGTTACAGGCAGTTGTGAGCCACCATGTACATGCTTGAAACTGAACCTGGGTCCCCTGCAAAAGCAGCATGTGTTTTTATTCCATGTTAGAAGCCTTAGGGGCCCAGAGTGTTATTTGCTCATGAATCAAAATAATTTAAATTTTTATGAAACTTTAAATAGCATCATCACTAATATGAAATTACAGATGTGAATTCTCAAACCATTTGTTTTTTGCAGTTGAAAATATAAATCTTATCTCCATCTACCCATCATATAATGGTTGTGTATTTAAGAGAGAAGCCAAGGCCATGCTCAACAGCCCTATGTCAGCAGTGAAGACCCATGCCTCCATCCATGCTGTCAAGAAGAGTTGGCTCTGCCAAGGCATAGCATCCTATGGACTAGGGAACAGTGATGGATAATTAAATGTCAACAAGGCAGAAGAGGGAGAAATGAACCATTTGCACTATCAAATATTTCCCCTTTGTGTCCATATTCTTCTTGGAAACCAATGCTAACTTACTTATATTTTCCCTTGGGATAACAGTGATAGACATCAGATATAGAAACCTATTCAAGAGCAATTAATTGATTATTGATAATTAAAATTTCTAGCCTTTTGTCTCCTTCATCAAGTCACTATTGGCCCTGCAGTCAGCCACAGAACCCTGTAGTTGGCCATCACTCATCTATTGCACTAAAACACTCACCTGCCTCCCTTGTCTCACTGGCCTCTGCACAAGCCTTTATCATCCACTTTTTCTTTTGCTCTAATGGTTCAAAGTTAGGCCAAGTGTAATTTTTAAAATGCCATCTGTTTGACGGAGGTTGCCAAGAACTATAATATATTATCTAAAGATTTTATTATGAAAAGAATTACAAAGTATATGTTCTGATTTCTCTTATTGTACTGAATGGTGACCTAAGACGGGTAAAGTCTCTTTCTCAAAAACCACCCTGGAATATTGTTGCCTGAATTAAAGTCCTGGTCTATAATCTCCATTTCCCCTCATAATTTCTGCTTTACATCAGTATAGGCATATTTTGCTGAATTATTGTGTTTTGTTGTTGCTAAAGTATTAGAAGTGCTTGTCCTATCTAGGTGGAAAATTGGGAGCCTGATGATGTGTCAATGCTCCCTCACCTCATTTCACTGCATACCCATCCTACTCATTCTTAGTCTCCTAGCAGGAAAACTTGGTATGCTTTATTAATATCCCAAGTCTGATTCTTCAGAATTTATAATTAGGCCTGAACATATGGCTCTGTGCATGTCTATAGACAAGGTTGCAACTGTTCATGCTTGAAACTTTGCAGTTTCTCAACCTAAAATGAAATTATTTTATATTCCCTGGCAGCAATTAGTCTAGGGGTAAATAATCAGCAAGCTTTTGAAACTGAGTTGATAGAAATGTTTGTTTTACCAAATATATTTTGCTATTCTGGAATTTTAGGGAAAAAAATGTTATATTGCATGCTGAATTTTCCGAACTATATGTTTTAAAGTGTATATTAAATATTTGCCATTAAATGCTTTATACATATCAACATGCAATAAATAATATAGTATAAAACATCTGTATTTTATATATAAGAAAATTACCTAGTATAAAATTGCATACATGTAAGTAATACATTTAATATAAAATATAAAATAACATGTAATTTCACTTAAAAATATTTTGTGGTTTTTTACATCTTATTGATACTTCTATTTTCTACTTTAAAAAATATTACTTATATTTTTGAGATTAGACTATAATCACATCAGTTTCTCATTTTCTTTTCTTCATCCAAACCCTTCCATATACCTCCCCTTACAATTTTTCAAATTTGCTGCCTCTTTTTTAATTAATTGTTGTTAAATATACACATATACATATATCACTAAATATAACCTTTCTAATCTGTATAATATATTTTTTTTCTGGGCTGACCATTGATATTGACTAACCAATTGGTGTTCTCTTCCCTAGAAAAGACTATTTCCCCCACTCACGGCCTTCCTCAGTTGCCCATAGTTCTGTGTGTAGGGTTGGGGATTCATGGTGTTTTCCCATCCACACATACTCCACTGTGGTACACCTATTGTCCTTATTCAGCTCATGTTTAAGTAGTCATGCTGTGAGAGTTTTGGGGTATAGTTTACAGTGAACTCTCTAATCCTCTGGCTGCTACAATCTTTCCACCCCTTTACATGGGGCTACTTTTAATGTCTGTTTAAAGTGTAGTTACTTATGTCAATAAAGTTCTTGTAAACCACTAAGAATTCTATTGAGGATATTACCTATAATTTTAAGAAGAGATAATGTGACATAGTTGCTCCAGACAAACCAAACAGAAGCCGTCACTAGAAGGAAGAGTGAGAGGATGAGAAGTCTTTTTCTAACTCACATGGCCACAGTTCTTCTCCCAGTATAAGTAAATTATTCTATTGAATGTTATCACAATGACTACGCTAATTTCTGCTATAGTGCTAGGCACTTTTCTCTCTAGCTTTACTTGAGAACACACATTATGTCATAGTCTATGATTACCGTCTATGATTGCCATTCAATGAAGCTTCTCCACACTTGTTTAGGACATGTATATGTAGTGACCATGCTCAATGACTAACTTATACATATCAAAATTGGATTTTAGAATCAGGACAAATATGAGAATACACACTCACATTTAAGATGTTTTTAACCTCCTCACTAATGAAACTTTGGTGGCAAGAATCTCAAAGCCATATTTACATTATTATTTGGTATTCTCTTTGTGTCAGTCATTTTAGAAATACCTTCTCTAAGTTGAACAAAAGCAGAATTTAATTCTAGACTCTGTGAATAACAGAGCAAACTAGAATTATTCAAAGAAAATAAAAATTAGAACCATACCAACAACATGATTAGCAGTAAGAAGACTGTGAATTTGAGCTGCAGTCTCTGCCTCTGTTGATTTCCTTTGAGTTATGTGACTGGTTAAGGACATTCTGCTGTTTGATTAAGATCTGTAAAAGGTGATAGGTCAAACAGATCTTCACCAATCATGTCTACAACTCTGAAAGGACACATGACATCATGTCTCAGAGGACCTAGGGAGCACAACTCAAAAGCTTACTGTTCTACCATCACATTGGAGAAAAAGGATGAGTATTGGGATTTCATTCACACAGGTGACCCAAACATCAACTAGACTGTGGGGGAGTTTGTAATAATACCAGTCACTGATGAGAACAGAGAATTCTGTTTTTAAAGTTATTGTCTAATGGGTTCCAGGGATATATGTCAGGTACAGAGGGATGACAAGATGTTAAAAAGAAAATATAAAGAACAAACTAATAAGACACCCTAACAGAATTAAAAGACTTTAAAGCAATGAAATATTGTGAAAAATTGGAGGAAAAATGTTAACCTGAAATGCTAATCCAAACTATTCAACCAGGTCTCACTAATTTTAAGACATAGCCGGTTTATGGAAAAGTTCAAGTATGATAAGGCCAAATGGTAAAGAGAACATTGCCAACTGGGAAATATAGTTCATTACTTAATTTCCCTCTCAAAAACTAGCACAACATAGCAAAGGTGTGGGCTGGAAAGTGTGGTGCAGGATGGCCCAGACAGCAGAAGAAGACAGCCTCCTGGATCCATGGCAAGTGCCCTTATGGAGGCTCCCATTGGCACAGGCAAGGCCAGGTAAGCAGACTTGAGATTGGCAAGCACAAGCAGAAAGCCTATCCAATGATAGGCTTATTGGTTATTTTGAGTTAAAAACAGGTATGTACTTTATACTGATCAAATCTGAGAGGGGAAGCCCCTCAGAGGTCAACAAGTTACCATAGTATTAAACTGCAGCAAGTGAAAGACATGGTTAATACATCAAGTCCTAAATTTATTAAGAGGACTTGATTTCTAATGTTTGTTTCTATTCGTAGGGGTTTCCATGCCACTATACAAGATTCTATGAAGTAGATCTTTGCCTGATTAGATACAATTAAACTACACATACAGTACAAGACAAGATTCTTGCTGGCAGGGTAGGTATCAAAGGAGCACAGCCAGCTAGCCTGATGGAGCCCGGGTTGCCCTGGTCTGGGTAGTCTGCATGGGCATGGGCAATGTCCTCTTCCTGCTGAGCCAGCTTGGAGTCTGTTGCTGCTCCTGGTGATTAATGACACATGATCATCCAGATGCTGGAGGCCAATGAGAGAGAGACAGTTCAGTTAGGGGTGGGTGTTTCTGGCTGCCAATGGGAAGTTGGGAGGGGGTATGTATATAGGTTGTCCTGGAAATAAAGAAGTCCGCCATTGCCTCTCACCTGACTCTTAATGTCTGTGCTGCTGACATCTTGCTTTCTCACCCCCCTCCCCACAAGGATTACTCAGATGGAACTGCTTAACAAATAGAGATATTGTTTTGGTTGATTTTTGCCCCCCCTCCACCTTTGGGGACTTGAATTTCCTTATTAGCAATGAAACCTTATTAGCATTGCCTTCTCTACATGGTGAACAATTTGTGGAGGGATATATGTATATATATATATATACACACACACACAAACATATATGTGCTCACTCAATTTACATAGTAATGGCATTTCTTTAGAAATTCAGCATATATTTAAATTTAAAATGTTCAAAAACATGAGTTTATATAGAAAAATGAGCACGAATTTTTGCTTAGGAATCATAAAGAGGTTTAACTTAAATTCAAGTCAACAGGAAATATTGTGTCATTTCCAATATGAGAAAATCCTCAGATTTTATCTTCTCAGGGAACTATGTAGCATCCTGGCACCGGCTCCTTAGATATCAGTGGTACACTCAGCTTTACACTAATATGACATACACACTTCTAAAACACATTCCACAGTGCAAATTGTGCAGTTAAAAACCACAGCTGGGGCTTAGGGTGTATTTCAGAGCTGAAGCATTTGTCTGGGATGTTAGGGCTTCTCAAAAGGCAAAGGATTAAAATTTGGTGCTTGACCTAGAAAAATAAGAAAAGACACAATAATAAAACCCTAAGCATGCGTGCTTTCCCTCCAAGACAGTTTCTACAGAACAGATGTGCAACAAGCAAACAATAAAATCTATAGTTGCCAACTCTCTGTCACTATATAACAAGTACTGAGTGATCAACATACAAAGAAAAAACTTGTGTTTGCTCTGTCTGGAGGCTTCAGTCCTTGGTGGGTTCCCCCTGTCACTATGGACCTGTAGAGAAGCACCACAGTAGAAACACACAGGGGCCCAAATCACTCATAGAATGGCTAAGAAGGAAATAAATGTGAAAGGGGGATATGCTCAGAAACTCAATGACATCCCTGGAGGCTCTACTTCTAGAAAGTTCTACCTCTTCCCATTGGAACCATTGTTGGAAACACACTTTCAACACACAGTCCTTTGGGAAATGTTTAGGGTTAAGGTGATGGAAAACTTATTTCATCCAAGTTGAGAATTTGATCCAATGGATAGTATTTATTTGGTTGGTTGTGACTAGGGATGCCTGTCCATCTCTCCAATCTTCACTGAGAAGATTGTTCAGCATCTCAAGGCTTTGAGAATTGTATTGATCTTTAATAAAACCACTAAACCTGACACTACTAACAACAAAAGATATATCTGGTTATTTCCATAAGGTCTGTGTATCTAAAGAGGATTTTTCTCTTTAAAAACACCACTTGATGCTTTGCATAAAGGTTCCGTAAACAGCATAAAGAATTTTAAGAGTTATTTTGTGTTTTAAATAGAAAATTTCAAAAATGCAAAAAAATCATAAAATATAACCCTATAGGCTAATTAATATAGTGGTCCCAAATTCTGACATATAAAGAAGCTGTATTTGAGTGTTTTATGAATTCTTCATACCAAGATTCATCAGACTCAAGTTTCATGCATCATCTTAATGTTCCCCTTGGATACAATTTTGTAAAGAGCAAGTTCAAAATTTATTTATGCTGAAAATGTTCTATAATCTATTAACTGTTGTGAAACAAGTTTACATGTTGAAAAACAGCATTATAACAGAAATGACTGAACCTCCATAAGTATATAAGAAAATACCAGGTATTTCTTAAATGCCCTACTTAGAAGGTCAACACAACCCTATGGGCTCATAATTCTTCCTCCTTCTCATTGGAAATATATGTCTTAGGGTGTGTTTGGCATGTTTATTCAATCTATTTGCTTAACTCTCATAATACTAATAACCTTGTTTTCAGTCCAGCCTATACACAACAAGT
This sequence comes from Sigmodon hispidus, assembly GCA_004025045.1. Lineage (NCBI taxonomy): Eukaryota > Metazoa > Chordata > Mammalia > Rodentia > Cricetidae > Sigmodon > Sigmodon hispidus. The sequence continues at coordinate 45,599 of PVIH01002115.1, forward strand.
TATATGAGAGCACAGGAAAGAGAATGATTAATTGATTTTGAAAGACTTCCTAAGTGGTTCTGATAGAATGTGTCTGAGGGGTGAGCAGGAAGGAGCTCTCCAGGAGCCTGGATGCTGACTAGATTTCAGATCATGAGTTCTGTAGGCTATGTGGGTGGTCCAGCAGAATGTCTCTTTATAGCTGCTTTGGTATGTGTTTTGCTATGTGATGACTTTTACTAATTAAAGTAGATTGGTCTTTTAGTTATGAATACAGCTATTAGTTATGAATTCTATTCCCTTCACCCTGACTCCATTTTGAACTTTCTCTTGAAACGCATGCTTTAACTTAGCCTAGCGGCTGACCAACAACAACTTTGGCAAGTGTGCACCAATATGAAAATAAGGTAGCTTGTGTCCCTCTAAAAGTAGCTTGTATCAGGATACTAGCCCTCTGGTATATAAATACAGGTATCTTCACATTGATATTGGAGAGATAACCTATAGCCAAGCATGCAAGCTGAGCATTCTCAGTGGTACTTGCTGCCAGGCTCCACTTGAATGAGCAGCCCTTTGTTTTGAGGAAGACAACTTGAGAGCATCATAGATACCTGTGAGTCTCCTTGGAGGAAGACTGCCCGGTTAATATGGATGAGTTCCTTGGTGACCACAAACCTTCTATTTGGTTTCTAATCTGCTCTCCAGAAATTTTATTACTTATTTTGCCTACAGTTTTATTTTTCTTTAATTTATTTTGTCTTCATCTGATTTTGAGTATATTACAATAAACTGATAAGCTCAGTAACTATCCTGTTTCACTTGCTTTATCACTTGATTTTGAATGAGGAGCTCATCCTTCTTAGAAATGATAGTCCTTGAACTTAAATAATTGCCTGGCATTGGAAAAATATATCATTTTTATCTGATCAATGTGAAGCCAGGCTATTTACTTGAGACGTTATTCCTGAATGACAATCTATCTGTGAACACTTGCAGCAGGGAAATAATGCCCTCTGAATGCTCTATAAAGATTGGTTGAAAGTATAGACTGAAGGTCCTCAAACAAGCTAATGAAGTAACACCTTTCAACCTGTGAGCACCAGTAGGTTCTAGTCAATGCAAAAAAAAAAAATAAACACTAGCTAAGGCAAACATCTGCTTATGATAAACACTGTAGGAAAATTATTCACCACCCTTTATTAAGTGAGGCATCTGATTGGAAGGTTTCATGCTCTATGGCATTTTAAATCTTCATGACTTTCATGAGTTTAATATCATTTGTTCATATTTTTTCTGCTTCAGAGGTAAGACTAGGGATGCAATTTAACTCACTTGTCAAAAGTTGTTAAATTAGAATGTAACCAGTTTCATGCCAATTCTCTTGATGTATTTATCACCAGTGTACTTTGTCACAAATTTGAATTTGGAAAGAATATAAATGGAAAGAGACTTTTGTAAGATTCCTGTTACCATTCAGAAATTAGTACAAGTATTTTGGGGTACTTTTTAAGAACAATTTAGAATTCTTACTTAAATGTATGCTGCAAACTATTAAGAAACAAAAACCAAAAAATAAAAGCAACACAAAGGGGACTGGAGAGACAGCTCTGTGGTCAAGGTCACTGACTGCTCTTCCTGGGAACTTGGATTTGGTTCCCAGCACCCATGTGGCTCAAGTGTCTGTAAATCCAGTTCCAGGTATTCAAAGCCTTCTTCTGGCTTGTGAGGACATGACACACATGTGGTGCACATATTTACAGGCAAAAATTCACTCATATAGTAAGAATATATTTAAAAGCATAAAACTACAAAAGAAAAAAAATTACTCAAAAACTGTAATACTAGGGGCTATTCACCAACCCTAAAGACTCCAGAAAGGTAGAAATGCAGAATATTAAATGAAGAATAGATGAGACTATGTGCACACAAGTGATAAAATAAGAGAGTCAAAGCCAACTACAGCATCAAGAAACAGGTAGAAGCTTGCCACCAAATTTGAATGCCAATTTGAAATTGATGCTTAGAAAATTAAAGACTTCAAATCTCTAATAAGCCCAATAAAAAACTGATATTATATTAGAAAGATAGTTGTAAGATGCAAGGTTATGTTAAGACAGAATTCAATATTTTTCTAAAAAATTAAAATTGAAAATGAAAACTCAAATATAGAAGCATTTTATTTAAATGTATAAACATTTCAGGTCACAGCTTAACTATCCTTAATGAAATCATTTTCATAGGAAAAACATAAAACCATGGACAATTTATTCAATCTATTTTTATTATAGCTAAATCATGAAGCACAAAAAAGAATTTTGCACTTTCTTAATAAGGAATTTATAATTTTATGAAGACAAAATCTGGTTTACATTTAGTTTCCCATGATTTGTTATATAAATAATAAGATAATTATATTTCAGAGAATATTTTAGTGCTAATTACATTTTAAACCCTTTTGGTTTAACAACATTAAACATTTTATGTCTTGTATGTAGGCTTTATTCACAAATCATATAATAAATAAATGATCACAGACACAATTTTTTTGTATTGGTTGTATGAAATATTGTTGGTTTTTCAAAAAGTCTTATATTGTTCAACTGAAGTGATAAAAAAGAGAATTAAATATTTTTCTACAGACTGAGATATATTTCATATGAAGTAATCAGAAAGGAAAAATAGTCAAAAATGTCCTCATATTGTGCAGTCTTGTTACCTGTTGACTGACCACCAACTAAGGCTCAGCAGAAGTTGACATTAACTTGAGTTCTCATACAAATATTCAAGGCACTTCTTCCTTCCTCAGCAGATAAGAATGCTGCTTTTTTATGTGTATTTGAAAACAATTTAAGCCAGCAAAGGCAAAATAATTCTAAGTATTATTTTTATAGAAAGACCTCATTGGAGTTGAGCCTGGTTGCACGTAAATCTATTGTTCATCTTTGGCTATCTACAGAGCTACCGCTTATTTGTAGGTAACGCATTTCCCAGGGCTGAATGAAGCATACCCACAGGTGACTCCACTGTGCTTCGAGGTCTGAAGTCATCTCCAGACCCTCACCACTACACCTTCTTAATAACTGAGTCTCCCTGAGATTCAGTTCCATTACTTGAAGCACAGGAAGGTCATGCCGACTGTAAAGAAATCTGCAAAACTTAGATGCATTATTATCTCTCAATGCTTGGGGCAGATGTGAAGTCTGCCCACAAAAGGGAATCCATTAGAAACATACAATTTATTTACGGAAGGTTATGTTGGGGAGGTCTGTATGGCACTCGTTCCTTCAAAACCAACCTCTTCACTTCAGCTTTTTCCTTCTGTAAAAGTGAAAGCACATTTATGGGGGAGTTAATGCTTCCTGGGGCCTCTGATGAGACTCCCATTTTTTGTTTTCACTGTCCAGGTAGAAGTTTGGAATGGAAAGCTGCAATGCCTTTCTTTGACCTTCATGATAGTCACAGGGAACCCTTCTATAACAAAAGACAAGTCAAAAACAACAACAAAAAAAATGTATAGTGATTTTATGTGATTTGTGTTTTATAAAAAACAGAATGAAAAACCAGAGGGAACTGTCTACTCTTTTTAAACCATCAATTTTTTTATATGTATGAGTGTTTTTGCCTGCATATACGTACATATACCACATACGTACCTGGTGTCCACAGGACTCAGAAAATGGAATCAGATACCCTACAACTGAAGTTTCAGATAATTGTGAGCCACCATGTGGATGCTAGCAACCAAATTCAGGTCCTCTCCAAAAGCAACAAGTTCTCTTAAGTGTTGAGCCATCTCGTCTGCCCTAAACTATCTAGGTTTTTATGCTTGAGCTTTGTATTTGGACAAAAGATATGATCTAGCATAGCTCACATTTAACAAGGCCAGTCACTACAAAATATTCCAGATCTTTCTTTCTTTCACCCTTTCCTCTCCAGCTGGAGCAGTATATTTTCTGCAAAGAGTGTCTTGCAATCATACAAGATGGTTTGGGAAGGTTCTTTACAGCTGGTTTCTACTCAGAAGGTCAATGAAAGGTTAAACGAATATCATAGTCTGTACAGCTTACTTGATGAAAAGGGTTCAGTTTCTATAATTTGATGTAGGGATGAGGAATTATGGTTTCACTTTTCTCTCATGCCCAATTCACTTTGGGGTAAATCGGGCATGAGAGCAGAAGGGTTGGAGGGCAGGAGCCTTGGTACTGAGCCTATTTATTGGACCTTTTGATTTCCAGTCCAGGTTTTCAATAAGATAAACATCCGTGTCTGGGTCATCATTTTCTGAGTCCAACAAGTTCATGCCCAGGATAAACCTTAAAATGAACTCTGGTCTCATTTAATAATGCATTCCTAAGACCACAGATTAAGCCATTAAACTATAGGACTTGTCTCTGGGTTGGATCGTGAAGTATTCATGAGTCTCACAGTGCTCTGGTATGTGTCTCAGATATTGAGTTCTGCATCTTATCCTCAGTTACTTCTGGAGTCCCCAAGTGAACAGCTAGAATCGTTTTCCTGTGACTAAAAACAAGGCATTGTTTAACATAAATAAATGAAGACTTAGAAATTAACACTCAGTCACAATAAATGACTTGGTAAATGCTGCATTTATGAACAAACATCTAGTCAAATGCTTCTCAGCCTTCCTGATGCTGTGATCTTTTAATGTAGTTCCACATGTTTCAGTGACCACCCCCCACCATGAAATTATATTCCTTGCTGCTTCATAATTGCTATTTTGGTCCTTTTATGAGTTATATTGTAAATATCTGTGTTTTTCAAGGATATCAGGTGACTCTTGTGAAAAGGGACATATGACTTTTAAAGGGATCATGACACATGGGTTGAGGACCGCTGGTCTAAAGCATGCTAAAGTATCAGGAGCTGTTAGAAGTATTTGGAAAAGTCATAATGATCCTCCTGGGATTGCTGGTATACTGTAGTATAAACAGTGTATGGGAACTAATACAGCTAAGAGAAGTACAGAACTTGATGCCATGAACCTCAAACCCAAAGGGATTTGGAAGAGTAAAAAACTCCAGTGAGGAAGGCTTCATGGATACTCTGTCTCTGGACAAGTGTGCTATCAGGTAGAGAGGAGACAAGCAGTAGTGCCTAAGTGACTCAGAATGGGGAAACAGAACCCATCCATTAAAGGACTCTATTGATGTTGACTTGGCTTTAGAGTGTTAGTTAAAACCAGTGGAAGATTAAAGACTGAAGGCTTTGGGCTGGGGATGTAGGTCAAGGGCAGAATGCCTGCTTAACATTTGAGAGTAAAATAAAGGTTTTTCTTATGAATAAAAACACTAATTCAGAAGGCAATGAGAAGACATTATTATATTTTTATTGAAAGACCTGCAACTGAATCTAATATGTTTAAGGAGTTTTATTAATAGAATTTAGAATAAATTTGGAGAAAATAACTTCAGGGTGGAAATTTTCATTACTCAAATGGAAACCATAAAGTCATTATATACGGAACCAAGAGAAGACATAAGAAAAATATTAGTAATTAGAATCTTTCTACCATTCACGTACAATGTTACTATAAGATGTCGAGTCTTGGTAATCAAGTGAAAGGTGAAATTCTCTATAGAGACTTAGAAACATAATTTCAAAATAATAATGGGAAAAGTTTACTTCTGCTACATCCTTAATATGAAAACTGAGTATCATTTGCCTTGAGTGTAACTTAAGAAAAAATGGTCTAGACAAGTTAGCAATATTTTTTAATCAAATTAACTGGTATGTATCTATAATTATCAAATGCATTTCCAACAAAAAATACCCAAGTAAAAGGTTTTGCTTAATATCTCTTCACTTTAAACTTTTGAATAAAGTTTCAAAGATCTTAAAATTAATTAAATGTTTGAATTGTACATCCACTGTAGGCAGAATAGATTTTATTTAAAAAAAAAAAGTACTTCTAAGCCAGTTTAACCAAAGTTGAAACTCTCCCTTCACCCCATCTCATCCCCCTTTTGTTAAGTCAGGTCCTACTAAATTGCCTGGGAAGACCTTGAACTTGCCATCCTCTTGCTTCAGCCTGGTAAGTAAGTAGATGGAATTAGAGTCTATACCACTCAGCCTCACTGTGTATGAAACCTTTTTAATGAAGAAAACAACCTTTCAGAAAGTTCAGAAATAAGTATTACTTCTACTGGTAACAGAAACTCTAGCAAGAACACACAGACCACTGAATTATGGTATTACCAAACATTTTATTAAACTGAAATTCCCTTCTCAAGTATTTCTGAATTTTTCCTTGTTCTTAGTGAAGACAAATGACTCTCTAAGATTTAGGATATTGAAAAGTCCACATTTGTTTGTAGATCACAGAATATATGGTACGGTTTGTTTCTGCAGAGCATCTGCTAAAATCCAACACTTGATTAATCATCTGACTCAGGAACAAGTGTTATGCATTCTAGCACGTTCATATAAAATCCTCTTTGATTCTCAATATATGTGCCAATTTGTGTTTCTGGTTTTCTTAAAAGAAGAAAATTAAGACTTAAATGTTCACTGATGTTCCCAAGCTGCAAAATAGAAGAGTGGGGACTGGGATTCTGGTTTTCTATTAGGTCCACAGCTCTTTAGGTAATAGAAATGTATATATACAAAATGTTAGAATTTTTTTTGTAAAATCAAAACTCTATTTAAATTTTCTCCTTGTAGCAGACAGAGACTATCAGGGAAAGTACAATTGGTCAAAATAGAGAAAATAACCGACCCACCTACAGAGCAACTCCTGTACCTAAGGCTCAGGGTAGAAAGATTTTTCTCCTAGAAATAACAGAGATTTCCCCAGATGCTGCAACAGTATGGTTGCCAAAACAAGACCCGAACTTGTTTTGAAAACACTAACAGACATGCTAACATGGAAGCAAGAAATCTCAAGGAACTCCAACCCCAGTCTCCAGGCAATTGATGACTACTGAGGGAGGAGGAATTCATTTTTTTCAATGGATGAGCCCTCTCATTGCCCATGCAGACAATGAAATCATGCATATACAAGCAACACTAAACAGGTTCAGGATATTTTGTGTGTGTGTGTGTGTGTGTGTGTATGTGTGTGTGTGTGTGTGTGATAAACAAAGAAAATGCCATAAATCTGCGAGGAAGTAAGGGGTGGAGGTGAAAATGAGTATAGGAAAGAAAAGGAAGGCAGAAAAACAGAAAATGATGGAATTATATTTTTTTCACTGTTTTTCTTTTTTATTTATATATATTTATTATTTGGTGATTTTTACATCATGCACCTGAAATTATATTCCAATTTAAATTTTAAAATTACAAAGAAAGAAGTCTAAAAAATTTAAAAGCAGATGGGTGTTCAGTTTGTTGGAGTTTTGTAGAGCAGTTGCATCTATTGCAAAATTTCCTTTCCCCTAATGACAGAAGTTTCCTACAAATATGTCATTTCAGATCAGAAAGGATGTTGCAGAGGAAGAACATCATTAGTGCCTCCTTCAGGATTTTCCCACAATTCCACATCAGCATCAGTTTGAAGCCAGCAAGTTCATGCACTGCAAGTAGTCAGGAAGGCAGCTTTACTGTCCCACCTCCCCCATCCATTCCCTCCCTCAGTTCCTCTGGGAACTTTCATTGCACTGTGTGAGGGATAGACATGCTGCTCTCTTTTAAAGTCAGGCACTAAAGAATTTGAGTTCATTTTATCACAGTTGGAAGGCACACTCAAAATAAGTTTGATCAGGAGAGTAAATGAGAGATTTCAGAAGTATCCATCAAGCAGTCAGCTGTAGACTCAATTTTAAGCCGGCCTCGCCTAGTTAGAAACAGTAATTCAAACATGGAATTGAAGCGTGACTCAGGTAAGAGACAAAGTAAGGACAGTGAAGAAATCAGCCTGGGGTGCAGAATCAGCATAGACTGATAACTGGCTGGATATAGGGAATTTCTGATTAACCTTGAGCTTATTCAACTTTGCATCATTGTATATTCCAGGAATTCTGGTCTCTGCAGCTGCACGATTTCTAACTGACTCCAGCAGTGGTTGTTCCAACACTTTGATGTATTCACATGTGGTCTCTGCTGTCTTCAGATGCTCTGATAAATGGGAATCTTAGTCTTACCTTGTCATCATTTCCATCCTTTCTCCACATGTCTTCCTAGCTTTTTTCCTAAGAAACAGAGCCATTTCCAGTTGCTTTTTGTTTGTTTTGTTTTTCAGAGTTTTGCCTCCATTCAAACTGACAAGACTTTGCTGCCCTAGGAGTACCATTTTTCTTGGTGCTCCTCTAAGGTACTCTGGTAGCACACTGGGATGCTGCCATTCTGCTCTTTTTACAATAGTTCAGCAAACATTTGGTTAGAATTCAGGATGCTGCTTTAAGTGAGTGAAGAACAGTCCCTGCTTTGTAGAGAAACAGATTCTTAATTCCACGGTCCTGGGAGGGGGTATGCTCTGGAGAACTGGCTGTCATCCAGCAACAGAGGCACAAAGCTGTCACCAGAACTTGTTTTGAACTTTGTGTTGGAAGGTCCTCTCTTGTCATTTGTAGATGGAGGCTTGGTAGATGGGTTCGCTGTGGTGGCCTAAGTGTCTTGGGTACCAAAGCAGGGACAAGTTTCATTTTAATTGCCCTCATTTCTGAAGTCAAGTAAATGCATTTTCTGTTTCTCAGAACACTTCTACAGGCTCCTCTAAAACCAGCTGCAGAGGGTAATTTTGGATTTCAAATTGCATTCTCAGGAAAGACAACTTGAAGGTTTGAAAATAAGCCCATTCTGTATATTTATTCATTCATGGAAAGCCACAGCTCAGTTCCATGAATGCTTATCACTTTTGGATTTCTGTTTTGGGTCTCACTGCTATAGTATGGCTAGGCTGGAGCTCATTATAATAGAGCATGTCTGCACTAAACATGTGGCAGTGGTCTTCCAGCTTCTACTTTGATTTCTTTTTTAAATATTTATTTTTATTTTATGTGAATTGGTGTTTTGCTTCCATGTATAACTGTTCAGGGGTGTCAGATCTTGGAATTACAGACAGTTGTTAGCTGCCATGTGGATGCTGGGAATCGAACTCAGGTCCTCTGGATGAACAGTCAATGCTCTTAACCACTGAGCAATCTCTCCAGCCCCAGCCTCTACTTTTATAATGCTGGATTTACAGATAAGCAATTTCTGATCTGTAGACTCTTGCTTCCTTCCCAAATGAGAAAATGAGAACAAAGTAAACAGAGACTTCATGAAATTGATGTAGCTTGAGCTCTGATTTGTTTCAGTTATGAACAAATTGTCACTGACTGCAGGGTCTGATTTTGCAGCCCAGAGGTTGGGCAGCCTTATTAGGAAATCTAGACCTTAGGACAGGGCATTTGTTCTCCTTCTTGGTCCCTTGAAATGAAGTGGCTGGGATCTGCATGGAGAGAGTTGTCAGGACAGCCCTAAGAGCCTTCCTCTAGAATTCTTACCACTTTTTTTAATGCAATGCTTCCTGGCATATTTCAACAGCATTTTGGCTGCAGACAGCCACAGTTTTGCTGTTCCCATCAAAGCTTCAGAGCAGAATTGAAGACAAACAAAGGGAAACTTTTTACAATATTCCAAATTCTGTGTCTAGAAAATGTTACAACATATAGGTTGTGATCTGAAAATCTTACCTAATTAATGTCACTTTACTTATGAAAAACCACTGGGTACTGAATTCAATGAAAATACATTTATTTAAATAAAATAAAATATCTCATTATACATATAGAATAAGATATATACTTTATTAATAGTTAGTGATGTGATATTTAATGACAGTAATAAGTGTTGAGAAGTGCATTGCTGAATAATTTTGTCATTATGTGAACATTATAATTTCTTCATGCAAGATGACTAAGATATTATTATGCCATAGAATCTTATTAAACTACGACATACATTATCAATTATTGACCACGATGCTATTATGTTATGTAAACTATACTAATATCTAACATTATTTTGTCATTGCTACAACAAGGTGTCACCTTGTGTAGACATTAAAGTAGTTATTATGATAGCTATTGCGAGTAATTATTAGTTATGTCCCACTAATAAGAATTTTACACAAGTATCCCCTAGATACTGGCTGGTTCCTATTTTGTTGTGCAATTCTCTGCATGGTCTCACTCTGATGATATTATTAGGATTTATCTAATGAGGACCTCTTTAGAGGTAACATGAGTGGTATTTTTCAATCTAGGATTTTCTGTCTCTGAAACTGCTAGCTAAGTATACCCCTTTGATATCCAAGTACCCTAGTCTCAAGTATTTTGTTATAACAATAGAAAAAAATAACTGCTATTCTTAATATGTTGGGAGAGCTTTCTTGGACAAAATTTAGACATTTGATGCCACATATTCACCTTATTACAGTAAGGCCAAAGGTCCTTCCTAATGCAGATCTTCACATATTTATTCGTCTTATTGCAGGAAGGCCAAGGGCTCTTCCTGACAGATCTTCATTTTACTTCAAGCTATTCTTGATCATGTAAGAATTTGACCTAAAGCCTGGAAGGGAAGAACCCAGACAAGAAGAGGTGACTGGCAAATGATATCTCTCTTAAGTGGTTTTTCTTTCCTGCTTCCCCAGTTTGGATGTTGGTTAAAAACTAAAAGATAATGTACTGCATTTACAGTTATTATGATTTGAAAAGATAAACCTCACACAACTATAATTTGAAAGGAAACTGAAAAGCTATAAATGTACCACTAATTAGAAAAAATCAGTTTTATTTTGATACATTGATATTCTGTTACTACATAATACCCTTGTATTATCTAAAGGACTGGTTGGCTTACAGAGGGAACTGAGCAGATCATCAGGTTAACTGATTCAAGCAGAAAGTCTACAACTGAGAAATAAAATTATGATGTTATTTTGCATGAGGATAGCCAATAGAAAATCACTGGGCACAGAGAAAGCCTGACCTGTGCCCCTGGTCTGTTGTATGTGTTGGTGATCACATGATGTCATTGGCCTCCGGAAGGACATCATCATTCATCAGGCTTTACTTAGCACAATGACTTTTATTAGGTTTAAAAGGTCAATTGTGATCTCAAGGTTTTTTTTATTTTTTTGTTTCCCTTCTCTGATCTTGAGCCCACTGAGTATGTTTTCATAACTTGTCTTATTCTGGATTTTTCATTCTACGAAAGATACTCTGAAGGCAAGTGCTAATTTCTGGACACAAATGATGCTAATTTATAAATATAAATCTTTGTGGTCTAGTGGTTTAAATTATGAAAGCCTTTAACATGCATCTGCTTTAGGACATGGCTACCATCCTTGTGAAAAGCAGTCTGGAGGAAGAAGAGGTATATTCACTTCAGGTTTCATTTTTCTACCAGAGGCAAGATAGTTTTTCCCTAAGATACATGTACTATTTAGTAAGTAAATTCTAAGAGGCTGGCACCTAATAAATACTTGGTTCCCAATGTGCTCATAGCTGCAGATATATTGGTCTATGCCCCTCTTTGTTATCCAGTCACTAAATCAAAAGAGGCTACACCGGAAAGGGGATTTAGATATTCTCTGCAAAACATCCAGGAATCTGATACCAACATTATGATTTCCCATTACTGAGAGATTCAAATGTCTTATTACACATCTAAGTGTGTGGCCATTTATCTTTCTTTTCTAACACAGTCCCCAACCTAGCCATAAACCAGTGACTGGCCCATTTGAACACTCTAGCTCAAAGCTACATGTGCTGTCACTTCTGAATCCTAGCCAGAGGAATCTGCTGTAGTCCATCAAATGTCCATGTGTTCAAAGATTAGCTGCCAGCCTACACTGAGTGAAGAGTCAGCAAAATCTTTTAGAGGTGTCACCTATTAGAAGGAAGTTACATCACTGTAGACATCCCCAAGAAAAGTTATTAGAACTCTTCCTGTCTCTCTTCTTACTTTCTGAACCCCATGACATGAGCAGACTTCATGCTACATACTGGCACTGTGGTATAGTGAATGTCAGAACCAAGAGAAAATTAGACCATAGGACTACAGACTGACACCTTTGGAACTCTGCACCAAATTAGACCTTTCCTTTTGTTAAGAGTATTATCTCAGTGTTCTGACACAGTGATGGACAATTGACTACACATCTGTTAATTCCAACAGATCTAGTTACTCTCAACTGTGACTCTGGTGGCAGTGCTTAAGTGGAATGTCACTCCTCTGCCCACAGTCTGTTTGGATATCCTTAGAAGACTTCTGAGTGTGTCTCTATGACTCCTGCCTGGCTCTACCATCTTTCCCTATAAGAGAGCATGTCCCTTATGGCAGGAAGTCATGCACAGGGCAGAGATTATTATCTGGCTTCAGACATAACTGAGTGTTATCTGCATCGAGAGAAATGTGTTTACATCCAAGTTACAGAATATTTTAAAATAAACTAACACCAAGACCTTTTCCTTTGGTTATTCACCACCATGTTAGACAATGCCTGCATGTGATCTTTGTCTTCTCTGTGTTCTCATTCTAGTCCTGGGATTCCAAAATCTGCCTTTGCTTTCCAGCCCCCAGTCATTTCTTTCCATTCTCTTCTACTACATTTTTCTCACACTTTCAGATTCTTCATCCCGTTCTCAGTGACCTACATTTGATTCCCCCATGGTCCCTATTACTGAGGTTAGCTTGCTATTTGGTTTCCAGTTGGAAATTTTTCACACTTTTGAAAATATTTATACATGAATTAAAGATTTCATACCACATTTATCACTAGCATTGTGCTCGATATCTTAGGTACTCATATAGGATTTAATCAGCCTAACCACCTCAGAGATTCTTCTGCTTTCCCATTCCTATGATCATACCCTAAAACTTGCCATCCTCCAGAGAGCTCATCTTTAAGATGTTTTCATATCTTTCCTACCCTCTTGACCCCTTTCTGTTGATGACTGTCTGCTTATCTCTTCAACTTATCATCAACATACTAATTATGTCAGTTCTAAGGGCCCTTGGGAATTCCATTCTTATCATGTATCTGTTTCCCATACAGCTTGTACTTCTTCTGATGATTCTCATCACTTATGTTCTACTTGTAAAATATTAGGATATATTTTGCTCATTATATATTCAAATTGGTAAATTCTTTTTATTGGTGTATACTAATTATGCTTAGCATTGAGTTTCATATGGATAGACATCTTCTATAAGTATATAATATCCTTTGACAGTATTTCCTTCTATATGCCAATCATTTTTCTCTCCTCCTCCTTTGTGTGGTTATATGTTACATATTTAATAGAACCAGGAATATCAAGAGATCAAACCACAGTCAAAACTAGGCAGAGGTAGCTCTGGGAGTTCCTGGGATAACATAGCAATGGTAACTCACAAAGCTCCAAGAGTTCTGGGTCTCTGTGAGTACAAAGCCAAACAGTTGGGCTTCTATGGCACAGGCCTTTAATTCCAGCACAGGGAAAGCAGGGAGTGGTAACCTCTGCCTTTAATCCCATAACTCCAGACAGTGATTTTCTGTGTTTCTGGGAGTTCAAGTCTGACTACCAAATAGAGGAGCTCATGCCTTTAATCTTAACCTGGATGTGACACAGCTGGGTGAGAAGGGTATTTAAGGCAGGTTTAGGGAAACAGCATGAATTAGAAACCACCAGGAGAGAAGCTGAGGAAGCTGGAAGACAGCTGGGTAAGATTTGACTGTGGTGTTTCCTCTCTGTGATATTCCAGCCTTTCCTGATATCTGGCTCTGAGTTTCTTTCAACACAACCAGAATTTGTGCAACAGCTTTGATCTTCTGGAGTGTTTCCTTTCTTTCATGTAATATGGGCAGACATGATTTTATATATCTGTATAAGATCTATGATCCATAAATGAGGAAAAAAACCTTTAACATTTGTTTATCTAACTCTGACTTAATTCACTTAATAGCTTGCCGCTGTAACCATTTTACCACAACTGGTGAACATGGCTACAGAATGTCATAAGTTAAAATGTATGTCCTCCTCACCCTGGTCTGTCAGCAAGCACTAAACACACAATCAAAAGCCACTTTATCATTTTTTAAATGAATTAATTCTACAAATATTGATAGTGTTTGAATGAACAAGCTGTTATTTCTTAGACAGTATTGGTCTGTGTTTTAAACAGAAGAGATGCCATGATGTGTCTGGTTTAGAATCTCCTGGAGCAGGACTAGATTTGTTTCAGTTGTTTTGAGTGTGGAGGACTCTTCTGTTGAAGGGCATAGAACATCTGGTCTACCATGGAGGACATAGAGGATTAAGGAAGCAGATACTTGGAAGAACTTTCCTGTGGTGTCTGGCTGACAACATTCAGCCTTCTCATTTCCACCAAGGCAAAACCTCTTCAAGGACAAACCACTACCAACCTTGATTAGGTCTTCCTACTCCATATTCTCCAAGCTAATGACTACCTACAGCAGCAACTCTGCTTCAAAAAAATATGTGTACTAAGAAAACATCTCCTGTGGCATTCACTGCATCACCTGTACTTGGGTTGTACACAGAGAGTGCAATACACATTAGTCAAATAAAGTTGCTTCCAACCATCACATTCCAACAGTGTCTACATAGTTGTCCTGTCCAGACAAACTAAGACACATGCTCTTTTCTGTAAGGCACACACATCTCAACTTTACTTCTTCTAGCCCCGGAGTGTACTGCTCTCCTAGAGCCCAAATCCTACATGCTGGGTATTGAGGTTTGTGATCTGTTTCTAATCCGACCTCCTCTTCAAAGAATTTCTCCACTGTCTTTTCCATTTGGACCTTTTTCCTCTTGGACCTTTTCTCATTCCCATTGACTGGTCCAACTCTCTGATTTAGCACATGAAAAGGCCTAGCTTCATGACTCTACCAGGTAGAAGTTCAAGGCTAGAATCACATCTCCTGTGCTCCATCCAATGCAAAGCACTACCTTCTGAAGATGGAAAGTAGACTTCAACACTGAATACTCTAACTCAGCTGATGTCTCATTATGCCAGTACATCCAGCAACATCAGTAAGGAGCATTACCTTCTAAACAATGCTGTTTAACTCTCTAGAATTCAATATTTACATGCAATGTATTTGTCAATTAGGACAACATTCATAAACCAGAAATGTTTTCAATAATGACCATAACATATGGAGACATTTTCAACTTCATGAGTATAAACTGGACATGTTCATCCAGACTCTAGATGGGTTTTTTTTTCCTATAAGGCACTTTTAAGGTAAATACATGATGATGATAAGAATCTTTGAAAAGAGGCTTTTCTTGGATCTTTAATTAGGGCTTAGAACTGAAATCATTTTCAAAACTGAAGCAGAGGATTCAGTGTTCTGGAGGAAGTGTTTAACAAAGGTTGAAGGGCATTCTTAGGAAAGTGTATTTGGGGGGCACTAATGTGCTTCATTTATTCCAAGCCCTATCCTGCTGTCTGCTTGGCTTTTGTCTTAACCTGTTCACGTGTTTCATTATCAAGGCACTGTTAATAACAAAAATGGACTTAGGACCCATTATCCAGGAGACTTGAGCAACAATAACTTAGTTCAATATCATTGTCTTGTCAGGTATAGTTTTGTATTCTATAGTCATCTTCATACCAGCCCTGCCTGTTGTTGATTATTAACTCCAACTTGCTTCACATTCACATTCTTCTTTCTCAATCTAGTCAAGTTCACAGTTAGCTCAGGAGTCTTACTCAGAACCATCAGAAATTATTTCTCCAGCTAGTGGATCCTGCAGTCCAGTGACAATGTGATACACAGATACATTCAAAGATGAGTAGAATCTAGTTTTGTTTCTCCCCAAAAGAGTAGATGGAAAAAAATTAGAAGAAAATATGACAGTCTTGTGAAATCAGTATTCTACAGAAAGAATAGCTGATAATCTGTAAATTTCTAAAAATTATGAAGTTAGCAACAAGCTACCATTAGAATAGGCTTGGGCTAAGACAACTGATTTTAAAACAGAAACAACAACAAAAGCAAACTACTATTAAGATACAAATAGGCAAAGATAAATGGTATTTTTCGGATGTTGAAAGGGAAGAAAAGCTATGTGGTAAAGAGAAAAGGAATATGGGTCAGAGAAACAGCATATAAATTCTGCTCTGTGCCAGGAGGGTTTTCTTTCCACTTTCTACCATTTCCTCAACATGTACTATAAAGTCAATGACTGACGGCTGTTTGTACAGATACTGGCCAATAGCACTTTTGGTAGCTGAGTGTAGATGTCATTTTCCCTTTTCCACACTGAGTGAAGATCCAAGCAGACAATATATAGAGAAACAACAAATGGACAGTGGAAGTCGGCCATGTTTGTCCCTTACCAAGAAGAAACGTATAAGCCTTCCACGTAGCTAGAGAAGGAAGAATGAAAAGAACTGATCATTCTGAGCTTAGTGTGGTAAGATCATTACCTTTGATATTACTTTTTGGATACAACACTACAGTTTAGCTAATGAGAACACAAAAGAAAATTACATGAAACTCTATGATTTGGTGTTGTTATATGACAGGGCTGGAGAGATGGCTCTGCAGCTCAGGGCACTGGCTGTTCTTCCAGAGGCACTGGGTTTGATTCTCAGAACCACAGGACATTCAAAATTCTCTAGAATTCAATTTAAGGGAATCAGATGTCTTCTTCATGCCACTGAGGGTAACAAGTACACATGTAGCACATAGATATATATGGAGGCAAAATACCCATACACATAAATTTTAAAATATTGTTATTATATGAAGCATTAAGTAAAACTATGAACCACATATGCTGTTATGTGTGGTGTGATTAAAACTCAGGAATCCTGAAAGTTTTTTCATATAAACCAGTGGATAAAGATTAGCAGACACTGAGTGAATTTTGGAAGTGTAAGGCAATACGGATTAGTAAATACATCTTTTTTATCATGGGGAAAGACTTAATTTGAATGCATTCCGTTTCCTCTCTCTCAGGCATTACAAAGATGCTAAAAAATAAGTTCAAAAGAAAAGAAAAAGTATCTTTTTCTTAGAAAGTGTTGGTAAACTTGACAAAGGTTTAGAAATGGGTCCAGCAACCCTACTGATAAGCACTTGATAAGAAGACTTGACATTACCTGTACTCCACATTTTCTTAATGCTGAAGCTACAGAATCAACTTTAACGTCCATCCTCTGCTGAATGGATAAAGGAAATGCAATATATAATAGAATCTTACCACCTTCTTTTAAAAAGAGAATTCTGTCTTTTCAAGCACCATGGATGAGCTCATAAACAATACACACCAACTTCAGTCATTAATGAGGAAGTTTTAAAATCCACAGATGTAAACTACATTAATAATGATGTTTCTTAAGATTAAAATTTTCTAAATAAGTAAAAACTTTAGTGTTAATTTGCTTGGTTGTGATAATCACATTCTAGTATAAATTAAAGCAGCATAATATGTACATTAAGAATTATTGCTAACTATGTCTAGGGTAGAACCACAATGCTGTGCAGATGGAGTCATGTAGCAATTATCATGTGCTCTAGTAACTAACCAAAAGCATCTCTTTTGGAGCGAACTATTCATTTTATACTTGGGTCCACCAGAGAGCCTGGAGTGGACATTTCTGTTGCATTAAGCATCACGCTTGTAGTGCTTTCTTATAGACACTTAGAAATTAGTTAATTATTGATGGAGAGAACAAGAAATGAATCTGAAAAAAGGCTGGAGTCTGGCCTTGTCCTCACAGCTGAGACTCAAATTAGCCATGGCAAAGATCCACCTTAATAATTGTTTTCCCAGCTGCTCCCCTGAAGCCAAATGGATTAAAACACTGGACGAAGAGGTATTGAGTAAATCTAGATGTCAGTGGAGTTGCACACCATGTCATGGTTGGTCATGACTGTCAACCTGCTTGATGAGAATGGCCTGGAAGATGAATCTAAGGAGGGTGTTCCCAGAGAAGATGAACTCAGGAGACATCTGCTCAAAAGTGGGTGGTACCTTCCAAATCTCAGCCCAGAGAAACTTCAGGAGACAGCAGTGGTGACTGGCATTTCATCCTCCTTCTGAGAAAGTGTATCTATCCCTACCAGATTCCAGCTTCTTTGGCCTTTTACTGTGTGCTCAATACCAGGGACTCTCCAGGGAGCATGTAGGCCTTCAGCAGCAGAGTGGAATTGCTGAGGCACCCAAGGTAGGACACTAAGTAGAAAGCAGTTTCTGAGACACTCTAGTGTACAGGTAAACATTGTTGGACTACCCAGACCCTATAGTGTAAACTAATCTGATAAAACCTCCTTATGGCATCATCTAACATTCTCTTTCTTTAGAGAACCTTGCCTAGTAAAATCACCAAGAACCAACAAAATTCAATATAGTGAGTTCTACTCTTGCAGCTTCTGGGTTCTATGATCTGTATGCTTTTGTGTATTTCAATCTAAAAATGGCAGAGGATTATAAAGTGCTCAAAATAAGCAGCAAATAATGAAATAGTATGAGGATTGGAAACTCTGCCAAATGGAAGCTCATGCTTAATTACAAAAAAAAAAAATTTATTGACAATTAAAAATACAGTAACTTGACTATTTATAGTTGGATATATTTATGAAGTCTGATTGATGCTATTATTTACAAACACAATGTGAAATACGTACATTGGACTATTGAACAAATTAATTTCCATCCCTGTTGTGGAATATTGTTTTAACTAGGCAAAGACGTGTTACATTAGTTTGTGCTACATTTGTTTAATGATGTGAAGATGTGCTGCTGTAGGCACCTGATTGGTCTAATACAAAGCTGAATGACAAATATCTACAAAGTAGAGGGATGGGTAGGACTGTCATACAGAAGAAGTGGGAGAACAGAAGAGAGAAGGAGGAGGAAATGGGGTCATACTCAGGATCAGAAGCCAGCAGCCACCAGTCAGACATGGAGGCACTTAAGATAAATTAAAAAAAAAGGAAAGGTAAAAAGCCCTGAGGCAAAACAGATAAAGAGAAACAGATTAAATTAAGACTAAGCTAAGGCCAGGCATTCATAACTAATAAGACCTTCTATGTCATAATTTGGGAGCTGATTGTTAGTCAAAATAAATCCTACTACACATCCCTTCAAAAGTAGTCTATATTTTATTCTGTTTCATTTTGCTTTGTTGTTGATGTTCTATTTATTAAAGTTTGAGTCTAAAGCCTTGCATGTATTGGGTGAGTACTTCTGATGTTCTGTGTAGTGCAGGCTGGTCTTGAACTCTCAATTCCCTTGCCTCAGCCTTCTGAGCATGGCATTACAGATGTGTTCCCTCATACCCAGGAAAGTGACAGTTTGTTTTTCCAGTGCTGGGGATTGAAATCTGATTCTTGAACATGGTAGTCAAATAATTTACCAGGGAGTCCCAGTCCAAATTAACTTTTTTTTGTTTTTCTGATGAAAACATTTGAAATTCATTGCCAATAGTGTCAAAGTTTACAAAATGCTATCATTATTTATATTTAATACTGTGCAATAGAATCTCATACTCAAGATAACTTTTTTCTTCTAAGATTTTTGTACTCACTGTCCATTATTTCCTCATGCCCCCAACCCCAGATTCTGGAACGACCATTCTGCTTCCATATGTTTGATTATTTTAGATTCAACATATAATCGGAAAATCAGTGGTATTGGCTTGGGAACAGGATATGATAAAGAGCTGTTACACATAAAGTTAGTTTTCCAAAAGGAAAAGAGTTGATTATACAGTGAGCAGAGCACACTTAGCATTAGTGAAGTGTTCATTAAAAAAATGACACACACCTTTAATCCCAGTACTCATCTGGCAGAGGCAGGCAGATCTCTGTGAGTTTGAGGCCAGCATGGTCTATAAAGCAAGTTCTAGGATAGCCAGGACTGTTACACAGAGAAACTCTTGTTTCAAAAAATGAACAATATCAAGATGGCAATATGTGTAGTTTACCAGTTGTAAATAATTTTTGCTGTTGAAAGTCCACTTGCTATTTTTGCTTTCTCCATAGTGAAAGCAAGAAATTCTAGTGTTATTTGTCATGGTGGCTCCATAGCCTGGAACAATGCTGGCACAGAGTAGAAGCTAACATATATGTGAGCAATTTAGATCTATTGTTATGATCATCACTGTATGACATGCAGCTATTCTCTTCAGGCTGGGAGATTTCAAGCTTGCTCAATGATAAAATTACTGGGAATGATTCCCAGGTACAACTCAGCCTGCTGAACAGAATCTCCAGGCAACTTCCCAGCACTATTTATTTTTAAACATGGCCCCCAGGTGATTTGTGTGCAAGACAAACTATGCACAATGTGGGTATTGCCTCTGGGATCTTGTTAGATTCAGAATAACAGCCCCCACCACTACCACTACCACCATGCCCTGAGGTTTGACAAGCATTTTAGGAACTCCTAGGTAGACAAAGTTGAAGAAGTACCAGTCTAAAGGTATATTCTGTCAGAATTGTCCACTGCAACCACTAAGTACAACTGGAGAGAATGCTCTCTTTCCCTTTTGATTCCTGAGGTAATTCTGAATAAGCCACAGTTGACTCCTGTCCCCCTAGTCAGACTATCCCACTCTAAGATTTAAAAACAAAACAAATCCTTCCCTCTGTGAAAAAAAATTCAGCCTCAAAGCTGTGATAATATTGCCATCAAACTAATAGAGTAAGCAACTAACCCCCTACCCACTCAAATGTGAATGTCTGCCTGGGAGTGCACCAAAAGGTTGCAGAGAAAATCTCTATATCCATGGAGTTTTATGTTCAATTCTCAGATATTCAAGAATTCTATAACCAATTTCTCCATTTTCTATTCCACTTTAAACAGTGGTTTTGGTATTCAGACAATGAGAGCCCTACTATTCAAGCAGTGACTGTCACTGAACAAGTGATTGACTCTCTCAATCTATCTTAACTAACTGTTGCCAATAGAAGTGTTAGTGTAAGCAGATGTATCAGGTAACTTTTCATACCAGCTGTTCTCCAAAGGTGAACTCAGTGTGCCTTGTAACCCAAGACAGCCTGCTGGTTAGACCAGACCTAAACCACTTACTTGGTTCACTAAGTTTGGTGAGATAGTCCTGGATGAAAAGCAGAAAAATCACAGCCCTACACTTGCATTCTCTGGCTGAGGCATAAAGTGACAGTGGTCAAATGCTCTTCAAAATATGCCTGAACTGTATCTCATAGGCTTAGGAAAAGCCACAAACAAGGCCTCCAGCAAAGCTTTTCAAGGCTAATAAGAACATGAAAACTGTGCATAATAGATTCCTGTAAATGCCTTTTGCTCCAAATGACACAGATGCACCCTTCATTTTGAATATACAGTTTAGAGTTGACATTTAAAACAATATATATACATAGTTTTATAAATATATGAATATACATAAATATATGAAACTATATATATATAGTTCTCCTCAAATTTTTCATTTTATGTTAGGTTAGAACATATCAGAAGTTCAAAAGTAGACCTTCTATCTGTGATTTAGATCCGAATTCCCAAGTATAAAAACCCTAAGATTTGCTTAGTTTTTAAAGGACATAATCAAACTTAGCATGTAATACAAGAAACTTTCATCATTCAGACCTTTCAGTTCTTGGTAAATGATTATATAAGCTATGAAGTTAATATTTGGCTTATCAATATGCCAAATATGGATGAGGACTCCTAAATCTATTTCCCAGTAAGCATGATCTCTATTGAGGTTATGATCACACTGGAAACTAAAGGTCAGGGGCAATGGCCAGGAAAATAAATTCAAGACAGAAATGTTTATGTGTCTTTATTATGAAAATCATTTTGCCTAATAACTACATGAAAATCATTATTTTCATTCTTAATAAAAATAAATCTTGAGCTAAATTGAAAAAGAACAGAGTTTTTCCTCCTCATGCCTTGATGATTATGGCTGCAGCTCTCTTCTTTCTCAGCAACTTTATAGAAAAACTCATTCGATGCCTGTCTTCTCTCCTTACAGTCTATGTTGGCCTGGCTTTTCTGCCAAGGGTCTGTCTAAAGACAACTGTAAATTGTTAAGACAGTGGGAAATTCACAGACTTTAGATAACTTCACCTGACTGCCTGGCACTCCAGCATAGACTCAGGCTCTGTTAAGCCTGGCCCAGGATCACCCCACCACTGCTTTCCCAGGCGTCATGTTTAAGACTGCCCACAATTCATCCCTGCTTCCTTCCTTTTTGACAGACTTGATTCTCTGTTTGCCCAGTCTCTGACAGTTCCTCTCTTTATCAGAGTGTGTCCCATGCAGCCCAGGTCCAGCCAATGCTATTCTGCATGGGCTAGTAATTACTTTAGGCAAAAGCATTTCATTCAGTCTAGACCAACTGCAAGCAATTCAGACCTTTATTTTTTGTGGAAAACGTTATCCATTATTGGGGATGGTGTGAGAACTGTGATTTTAGTGATGTAGCTAGTCAATTTGTTGTCACCGAGGAAGAGCTTGTTGTGGGATATCTGATCCCACTGTGACACTCTCAGACTGTGTTAAAAAAATTAACTTTGGACCAGGGAATGGCTGGCTCAGGGACTAGTTAACAAGAATTAGCTGTAGAGTTCGGAGAACCTGTAAAGGAAGATAAAGAGATCCCAGGCAGGGACTTAGGGATTCGAGGGACTTTTGGGTTTGATACAGTGTGGAGAAGCGATTCTTGTCATATGTCTTGCTAAAAAGGAAGGTAAGCTGATTGCCTCTGGGCTCTCTGATCCAGCAAATTTTCACCCAACATCTGATTCCTGAGTCTTTATTGGTAAACAAAACAACTTAGATAAAACAATAAGAGCTGAGCTAAGAAAGAGACAAAGTTCATAGAGGAAAGCATGATGAAGAGGTGAGAAATCCTCCTAAGCCTCTCTTGTCCAGTAACTACAGTGAACTACATCTGGGGAAGATGTCTCAGTGATCAACAGCACTGATTGCTTTTCAACAAAACTTGGGTTCAAAACCCAACTCCTTCATGGTGGCTAACAATTGTTGCTAACTACAGCATAAAGAGCTCTGCTACCTTCTGATCTAACAAGTAATAAATGCGTACATAATATAGGCATATGTGCAGGCAAAACACACATACAAATAAGTTAAAAAGAAGTAAAATCTAAAACAAACTAAAGACTCTAGCTAGGCTGCTAATGCCAACCATGTTTTGGTTTCTTTCTATTTCATGTACTGAAGACATGCAAACACAGATGGTACTCATTGGTGGTAGGGATGCTGACTGTGGGCAGACACATCTAGCAGGACCCAGTCCATTGTGAAGTTTTAAAAAGAAAATGATTTTTTTTTCAAAGAATAAGAGACAGAAATCAAGGTTCATTCTGTCACATGTGGCTATTGAATCTTTCTGGCAGAATTTGTTGAAAAGACTCTTTTCTCTAATGTATATTTCTTGTATCTATATAAAAAATACCCTGAGGCTATAGCTGCTCATTTCTAGATCCTTCTATTTTATTCAGTCAATGAGTGTGTCTGGTTTTGTGTCAGTAGCATGCTGTTTGTGGTATTATGGCTCTAGAGTATAACTTGAAAACAAGTATGGTGATACCTTCAGTACTATTCTTTTTGCTAGGGATTGCTTTGGCTATCTGGGGTATTTTGTGCTTCGTATGAATTCTAAAGCGGTTTCTGTTTTGATGAAAAACATGATTGGAAACTTATCACAAGTGCATTGGACCAATAGATCATATTTGGTAACACGGCTTCTTTTCAAGTATTGTTCAACTGTGAGCCTGTGGAGGCTTTCTCTCATCTTCTTCAGATTCTTAATTTTTTCATTGTAGAGATCTCTCACTTCTTTGGCTAGATTTACTATGAGGTATTTTATTTACCTAAACATGAGGCAGCTGTTAATTGGATGGTTTCCACTCTTCCTTTCTCAGTGCACTTATCATTTGTGTATAGAGATGTAACTGATTTTTGTGTCACCTTTATATTCTGCCACTTTGCTAAAAAGTATTAATCACCTGTAAGAGTTTTCTGGTGTAATGTTTAGTATCTCTTTATATGGAATCATTTCATCTGAAAATAAGGATGAATTTACTTCTTCCTTTCCTATTTCTATTACCTTAATTCGCAGGGAAGAACTTGAGACACTACATTAAATAATGGTGGAGAAAGTAAATTCCCCGTCTTCTTCCTAACTTTAGTGGAATGTGTTTTTACACACTTAGTAAGACAGTGACTCTAGGATACCCTGTGTACTCATGAGCATGTTGAGCTGTGTCTCTTTCATTTTCTTTAAGACTTTTATCATGAAGAGATGTATATTTATTCAAAGGCTACTCCTTCTTCTGCTGAGATGAACATATGATTTCTGTCCATGAGTTCAATTATATGCTATATTGCATTTATAGATTTTTATATGCTGAAACATCCCTGCCTCTCTGGAAGGAGGCCAATAAGATCATGATAAATAATAATTTTGGTATGTTCTAGAATGAGGTTTGTAATTCCTTCATAGAGAATCTTTATGTATAATTTCACTATGGAGATCAGTCTATGGTTTTCTGTTGCATGGTCTTATTTAGGTGTTAGAATGATTCCAGTTTTGTGAACAGTACTTTGCAGCAACCTTTGGTAGTTTATAGAATAATGTGTTAGTTCCTCTTTAAATTCTGGTTGAATTGAGCAGAAAATCCATCTGGGCTTGGAATTTTTTTAGTTGGGAGAGGTTTTGTTACTACAATATTCATTCTTGTTATAAATCAGTTCAAATTTTATATTTTATGTTGGGTTAATTTTGGTAGGTCTTAGAATTTTTCAAGTTTCATATAGATATTTTTAGTGTGGCACTCTTTAAGACATGTCCTAAAGTATTACTAAATATCATTGGTGTCTGTTGAAATGGCTCCCTTTTCATCTCTATTTCACTAATGTAGATCCTTTCTTTTTTTAATTTTTGTGTGTTTGGCTAAGGCTTGCTGATCTTGTTTATCTCTTCTAAGAACCAGCTCCTAATTGGTCTTAATAATAAAATCCTAGAGCCAGATATTTGGGTAAATGCTGAAGGGTCAGCCAAAAATGGGGCTGAGCTATCCCTGCCTTCTAATCTTCAGGCAAGCTTTATTTGTTAGATAATAGACAAAATATTACCACATTCCCTCATTATGGAACCAACTAGCCAGTTCACTTTGCAACATTCACATCCTGTAGATTAGATTTTTGTTAATTTACCTCTTAAATCTTTGTTAAAACATTTTCTTATCCTTTTTTTTTTTAGATACTTTAAGAATGCCAACAGAATTTTATGTTTTAAATAAGTGATTCACAAGCACTAGAATGCTTTTTTTTTCAAAGACCACATAAATGCATCTGGAAAATTTATGAAACAAAATCCTCAAGGGTAATTCCTCAATGGATTTTAACGAAGTTGCTCTGAGAATCTCATTTTAAGAAATGTTTTTTGGTTTCTTGCGATAATCTTATCTGTTGTGGAAAATAAATCCCAACAAGTCTTTCATATAGTGAGTATTCAATGTGAGCAAATAAATACCAGAATGCATGAATGTTAACAAGCAGATAGAAAAATGTAAAATCAACTACAATGTTTAATATTTATCCTCAAATGTTATATTTATCTTTTGGGAGTTACTCTCTTATTAACAAATATGTCTTTAAAGTGAACATTTTGAGAGGCTTTCAGATTTGTTGTTCTATGTGTTCCGTGTGTGTGTGTGTGTGTGTGTGTGTGTGTGTGTGTGTGTGTGTGTGTGTTCAGGCGCGCACACACGGGTGCACAATAACCATGTTCTGTTACAGGAATAAACACTTCCAACACCCTACACTGTGTATTTTTATCTGAAATTGTTTAGAGATAATTGTAGCTCCCTGTGCAGCTGTTAGAGACAAAAAGCCAGCTTCTGCACACTCCTATTTTCTCTAAAAGGTGCACTTCTATAGGGTGAGTGCTGACAGTGCTTTTCTGGGCTATCACCATCACCATGAGAAACAGGATCAGTCATCATTCTCACATGGCCATAAATGATTCCCTCTTCTCATCCCTGTAGGTTGACAATTTAAGAGTATTTTACATATGGAAGCTTTCAGTAGCAACCTATTGCATCATTTCCAGGTTCTTTCCATGGTCTAAGAAGGCATTTCAGACCTGTGAGATCAGCAGTTTGCAGCTATTTCTTCTCTCTTTGTTTCTTCCACTGTCTTTATGTAAACTTTAAAAAAAGGTAAATGTCTAAATTTGGAATAAGATCCTGTTGATTAGCTTTTCTATTTTTTTTTTTTTGTTATTTGAAAGGTTTTTTTTTTTTTCATTTTACATACCAGCCATAGTTCCCCCTCCCGCCCTTCCTCCCACTTCCCCCTCAGACTTTCCCCTCTCCCCACATCTCCCCCCATCCACTCCTCAGAAAGCTTAAGGCCTCCCAGGAGGAGTCAATAAAATCTGGCATATCAAATGGAGGCAGGACCAAACCCCTCCTCCAGTGTCAAGTCTGAGCAAGATAGCATTCTAGAGGAGATGGGCTCCAGAAAGCCAGTTCATGCACTGGAGATAAATCCTGAGAGGCCCCCACAAACTGCCCAAGCCACACAACTGTCATCCATATTCAGAGGGGTATAAATTTTATGTGAAGTCTGAAAATTGTCTGGCCAAAGATCTTGCAAAATTTCTTTTATGACTTATTTTCCTGAAAGTTTTATGTTAGCTTCTAATATAAGTTCGCTGTCTATTCCAAGATGATGATGATGATGTGTGTGTGTGTGTGTGTGTGTGTGTGTGATGCAATGTTTAGAAGTTCATTTCTGTATCTGTAGATATTTATTTGTCCCATCGGCTACACAACAGGAAAAGACTACCCCTCATTAATAGGAATAGCTTTGTGCTTTTATTAAAAGTGTGAACAGACAATTTTCTCCAAGTACAAAACCAGCCCTTATCAGAGTAAGGTAAATTTGGGGGAACTAGATAAAAAATGTTGATGATACAGTGCTCTAGATGTATTAAATCCACTGAATTTTATGTTTTAAAATGTGTATGTTCACAATCTCATCTCAATAAAAGAATGAGAAAAACTATACCTTGGCTAAGCTTTCAGGTATTGTTTTATAGAATTCAGATACATATTTCAAAAAATGTATCAAACCCTGGCTCCATCTAGGCTACTCTTCTGTGTTTTTGCTTCCAAATCCCTTATTGCTAAAGGCAGGTAATGTACCCTCATGTTCCTAACCTCTGGGCAAATATTTTCAACAGTGAGACGAAAGAAATATGGGCAGCAGCAGTTCTTAGCAGGCCTGGTGCTTCCCAGCAACCCATCCACAGATTTTAGTCATTCTGTGGCCATTATTTATACCCTGGCTGCATCCCTCAGAATTAAAGTGTCCTCAACAGAACACTCTCTTATATCATGTGGTGACCGCTGCCATTACTTGGAGTCCGCAGCTCCCAGACAACATATTTTATCACCTTTCTGGCAAGAAATTTACAGATTTCAACTAAAGGAGAGCAATGTGGTGAGGCAAGGGCGGGGTGAGACGCTGAAGTGCATCACTGTCTGGTACTGAGACTTCCTACCATGTACTTCAATTCCATAAATGGTCTTGTTTATGGCATCATATTCAACTAATCTTCAAATGGCAACAATGAAAGGCCAGAGAACCCCACACTGAGCAAATGCCTTTTAAATACTTTATAAAAAGAAAAAAAAATGGTCATTTTCCTTCAAAGCAATTAACTCCTGGAACCCTGGTCATGGGCATCAAACATAGCATAATGAATATGGAAATCTTGGCAAACCAGGTCTAAGTTATTATGCAATAAAGTGTCTTAAATCCCACATGTTATCATGCTATGAAGCTGATGTGACCCCAGATGGGAGAAGACATTTTCATTGCTTCTTTGACTAGCTCTTCCCAGCCATTCTTGCCTAAACAAAGATGAAGCCTGAGAAGATAAAATCACAGCCCACTTTTAGCAAAGGCACTATCACTCAGTTTTGTGGGTACCTGTCATTTCTTTCTTTGGGTTATGAACAACATCCCAGCAGGTTAAGACGCCACCATTCCCTATCCCCAGATGGGAGAAGAACCACTCTTCCATGAATATGACCTGTCTTCTCTTCCAAGAAGCAATGCACTTGGCAGTTCTTTCTAGTCACAATTGCTGTTAGTCCTCTAGACTGTTGAGAGAAATGTTCAGAAGTGTAAGCAAACCTGATCTACTTGTTCTTTCCTTTTCATTTATTCTCTTTTCTTTTTTAAAAACATGCTTTACTCTAAACATCTTTTGTTTTATTTTTTCCTTAATTTTTTTGAGCGAATGTTTTATTGTTTGTCATGGGCTGGCCTTGAACTCATGAAGGAGCCCAGGCTGACCCTGACCACACTATATTACTGTCTCAACTTCTCAAGCACTGAGAACAAAGGCATGCCTCAAGGTTTATAGCAATTCTGTTTCTTAAACATGTGCCTCACAAAGTGTGTGTGTTTGTGTGTGTGTGTGTGTGTGTGTGTGTGTGTGAGAGAGAGAGAGAGAGAGAGAGAGAGAGAGACAGAGAGAGACAGAGAGAGACAGAGAGAGACAGAGAGAGACAGAGAGACAGAGAGAAAGGGCGAAAGGAGAAAGAGAAAGAAGTGAGGAGAACATGCTAATAACTTTCTTTTGGAACACAGATGTTTTTCAGATTGTTCCAAAACAAATAGCTTATGTTTGCTGCTTCTATTTTCTCACTTTTAAAACTATATTAAATGTGTTATCTTAGTGTACACCAACAGTGTCCAAACGCTAAAAGTCCAGTTATTGATTTCTTTTCTCTAATTATTTTGATTTTGACATTTCTGAACCAGCCAACACAATCAGTAACATTTACACTCTGTAAACTCACCTTCTTGAATTCATAACTTCGCATCAGTCATTATCTATCTCAGCTATTCAACTCACAATGCCCTGGCACTGTCCAGGAGTTTTAACATGGCAATCAGAGCCAACTCAAATCTCTATCTATACCTCTTTTTAATCATATCCACAAACCTTTATCCTGTCCAGTCTCTACCACTTACCATACCACCAACATGCCTGGTGTGTTTCCATCACCAAGCAGGGAACCTGCTTCTGTTAGGTGGCTGTTTCTTACTTGTCCTGCAAGCTTACCATCTTTCTTTACCTCATGTTCTCTCTTCAAACTTTTGATATCAATGTTTCTTTTCCTGACATCAACAATTCCATAAGGCCAATAGTCACCTATGTGTGTCTAGTTACTCATCTCCAGTTTAGTCAAGAGTGGGTAAGTGATCTGTAGGCAGCCCATAAATTGATGTTGATTGAATCTAAATTCCTTGGACTTTTGCAACACAAAATTCTCATACTGTTTACATTGCACAGCTGTGTACTTTTGTTACTAGATAGCTTCTTGGCTTGTGTACTGAATAAATCACCTTCAGAGACTTTGGAGAATTATTCCATGTGTGACACCATTAGCAACCAGAAAGAGCACAGCTCATGTATATTGAGAATAGGAACCTGGAGAGATTGGCTGGTAAATTCAGAAACCTCATGAGCCTTTCTTCCCTACATTTATGAGGCATATCAAACTTTTCTTTCTGTCCCCTTCCAAGCAGTTACCATGGTGGCTTTGTGTCAAACCTGAGACAAGTTTCTCTTTCTGAGATTGTCAGCTTTTAAAGGATGAACAATAGAGCTTCATTTTTTTGCCTTCCAAATATGCAAGACTATAATAGGAATTGGTCAAAATTTAAGCTCATACTATAATTCACTTTATTATTATTGACATTTATCATACAACATTACTATTCCACTGTTTTAGAAGGGCAATAAAAGATATAAAATACATAATGAACTTTAACAAATTTAACCATACACAAAATATGGAATGATCAAAACTATGTTACCTATGTATTTTACAAAAGAAAAAGTCTAATAATACATTTAGATGAAACTTATCATTGAATGTTGGATGTTATATAATATTAAATATAGTCATAGTCAAAACAATTACTTTTAGAGACCCATTTTGATATTTTACTATTAAAAAGGAACACTGTGTAAATGAATGCTTACAAAAATATTTTTAAGCGAAAGCTATGGTCTACTCATATACTTGCAGTTACAAAAATATATATTCTGAAACTAATAAATTTGCTTGAGGCATTAGATATTTAAATTCAAATGTATGCTTTTTAAATATTTCAACAACTTAGTATTCTTGTGTAATATATAATACATGCATAGTATTAGAATAGATTTACCTTATGAATAATATAACTTTAAGTATAAGATACAAGTTACCCTTGTTTATAGAGAGGTATAGGGACCCTGTGAAGATTTTTAAAATTAAATACATCCAACACATTAACTCTGGTTGGACCTTATTAAGTGAATTTTCAAAACATTTATTGAATGGCTATATGAGTGGACAATAGTAATTATTGTTTGTGCATAAAATTAACAATCAAATCCTTGTTATTTCTGGTATTACCAGTATTTCTAGTAATTATCATTTAAAAATTTAGCAGTTATGCCCATTAAACTATTTCTTAATGGTAAACCAGGTAAGCAGACTGAAGATTGACTGGCTAGTGATTCAGTTAGGACCTACAGGTCCCTGTGTTAAGAGCATGATTCCCAGCATGGTGCTTTTGGGAGGTGGAGGCCAATGGGGAGGTTCCTGTGTCTGTGGAAGCCTGCCTTTGAAGGATTATGGGGCTCCAATCTCTTTCTCATTTTTGTGATTTGGTTTATGAGAATGAAGAAAGTAACTTTGCTCTGAAGTGTTCTCCTGCCACGAGCTGCTATTCATCACAGGTTCAACTACACAGCCTTCGGCTGATTGAACTAGAACCTCTGACACTATGAGACAAAATAAATCATTCCTCTTGGTAAGTTAATTATCTCAGATAACTCATCACAGTGATGACCAAAAGAGGAATGTAGAAAAAGTAAAAGAAGAAAAACAAATAGCAAACCAACACAGTGAAACATAGACATTCTGCGAGGGATACCTAACACCTAGACAGCATCGGTGTCTATACTAGACATTATATTATCCATCCACAAACTCTGTATTTCATATTTTCATACAAATAAAATACCCAAACTAACTTTTATAATAAATTTTCATAAAAATAAGTAGTTGATATATGATATATAAGGATATATGCATACATGTTTGGTATATCATTTAGCAGACTTAGCATACTTGAGGAATATGTCCCTGTGAGAGAAGAAATTGTTCTTGGGGAAGCAGTCTTCTCACAACCAGGAGATACACAGACTAATCGTACTTTACTGAAGTATGCCCGGTGATGCTGAGCAACATGAACGTTAACAACACTCACAATAGGAAATCATTAATGTGGCAAAGGATTCTGAAACCACTTTTACCCACATGGCATTAATACATCTAGGAAAACTGCAGCCATTTGTAAAATCACTATGCTGGGGCTATTCTTGGTCAAGATGAGTCTTTCATTTCCCCTTGTTCTTCAGAGTGAAGGTCTTCCTAAGATTCTTCCCCTAAAACTCAAAAGACTTACATCATCTTAAGGCATTTCAGAATCTTTTGCCCTCACATGAAGAGCAAGTAGGTTATTTTTGAAAACTGGTTAATTTATGTATTTATACAAACATATATTGGTGCATATGCATGCTAATGAAATCATAACTGGCTTCAGAAGTCATTAAACTACAAGAGAGCAGGAAAATTCATATTGGAAACAAAACTTTAAAAACTAAAATTTTCCAAAATTCAGAAGGAATTCATTCAAATACTGAATTCTAGCAATTTAGTTTTAATACCATTAGTGTGAAAAGTCTGAAATTACTTTAAAAAATTTTAAAGTACAAGTGACTTAATGCAAGGTTATTCATTTGGAATTTTAAGATGATTTTATTAAATGTTAAGGAAACATCTCTGCTAAGCTATGTTGAATTGTTCTTCACAGAACTACAGCTGCTTAGACTTGTATAAGAACATTTTACTGTTCAGGACAAAGATGTATTTGCTTTAATTACACAAAATAATTTACTCTTAAACTAAAGCTTCCAAAAAATAAATACACACTTTGCCTATAAAATCTATGTGCCCACAACAGGACATTGTTTGCTTAAATTTGCCATACCACCTCTGAGATTTGTTTTTCACATTGATTTTCTTCACTGTTAAAGACAGCATATAGTCAGCATCACGTTATTCTGAATTGAACTATTCAAAGTTAAAATTAATACAAGTCAGAAGTACTGCCATTCCCATGTAACATTCTTCTTAGGCAGTATTTCACACTGCAGTTAATGGCCTCACATTCACTCCTTAGCTCAGGCTGGCTTAGAGCTTCAAGAAATCCTTCTGATTCAGTGTCCTCTGAATAGTAATATTTCAAGTGCGAGCAACCGCTGGCTTCAAGGAGAGCCGATGTAGCTTAACATATGGCTTCTCATGTGCTAGGCAAGTGCTCAACCACTGTGCCACATTCATAGCGACAGCCCTAGCTTCCTTTTTTAATTGTACATCTTGCTGTAAGAAGAGTGTCACTGAATACACAGGGGATTAAAGACACCAGAAAAATGTGTATTAAAAGGAAAGAAAGCAGGATGAGCCTCCAGATGGGATGCTGAGTTAGAAGAGAGTGTATCTACTAAAAACGTAGCAATATACATGCTGTGAAGTAAATCTGGAACAGAAATTCTCCCCTTCTGTCTGTCTTTCTCTCTAAGTAGGAGACAGGTATATTTTTAGACCTCAAATCTTTATATTTTTATAAAACTAAACTTTGTAATGCAAGAAACCAACGAGAAAAACCTATCATATAGTACATAAGTCAGGTCACATGATAAAATCTAAAATCTCTTGATTAGATGGTAGCCTGTCTCCACATATGAGAGTGGGGAGGGCAGGAAGCAGGCCTTTTCAGCAGCTTTGTCGATGAACACTGGTAACTGAGGAGAGTGTGACATTAAAGCAAGTGTGTCCTAAAATCCCAAGGCCTGGTAAAAATCCAATGTCAAAGGAGGCATATATTATGATACTGAAAAATGATCAGTCATGTATCAGATAATATTAACTGTTACCGGTTTTGGAATTATATTTGTTTTATATGATGTCCTATTCCTGGCTTGCAATACATGTGTAACCTCTTCAATTATGAATGAGAAATGCCCAGAAGATCCTATGGTTATCCTACATTAATGGTATCTTGCAAATTCCCCATTGATTTTGCAATGTAATTTGTATTATTAAATGTCAGTACATGGCATAAAACTCCAACTTTACTAAGAAAATAATTGTTAATTTTTAATGGTTCTCACATTAATAAAGAAAAGGAGAGCAATGTAGGAAGAAGGTAGATTTTCCAGATTAACTGCTGACTTCACCATGTTCACTATGTGACCCTGTACAAGTCACTGGGTTAGTCTGCTTTAGCTCCTTAGCTTAGCTATGGAGTGTGGGTAACAACAGAGTCATATTTCATCTATCTCCTATAAGGCTATGTGAAGAAGGAATAGCAAAATGTGGTCTGGGCAATCAGAGGTTCCACTTAGTAGGCACTAAACCATGGTGACTATAATTTTATTACACTAAAAACTTTACAGTGATTGATTGGTGTTACTATAAGCCACTAGCAAAATTTTTAAGGTTTAAGTTCTGTGTACATAGATAATATGTGTAACTCAAAAAAAATATAACTGATCACATTTTGTTATATAGAGTGGATTCTTAGAGTCCAGTAATTTAAAAATACTGCCAAAGCCGGTAATATGCTCTGTGAGGTATCACCATGCTTCACATTCCTTTCATGTTCTATGGAGGCATATTTCTGGGATGGTGAGTGAAGAGCCGTAAAGCAACAGGAAGGCCTGTCAGTCAGTCAGGTCTAACTCTAAAGACTTTAAGCAGAGGACAGTCTGAATTACCAGACCATCAGGGTTGTATGCTGATGGTAGCAAGAATGTTAATTTCCTGAAAGTTATGGACATATGTCATATAAATATGCAATTGTAGGCCCTATCTTTATTAAATTCAAAAGACTAAGGCTTTTTTAGCAGCTGATGTTTGTTTCACTACAATTAGACACATACACATTTATTGGAAAAAATATCAGATGCTCTGTGGCCAATAATTTTTACCTTAGATGGTAGGGTGATACATGGACCCCATATCTTTGGAACATATTTTTAAATTAAATATAGCACTGGCAGTAAAGACAGCTTTTAATGATAGTCTGAAAGTCATTATGAAATTTACAAAGTAAAACTAAGTAATAATTTTCCAAAACTATAGTTGGTAAGGATTTCATGTGCTTATCCTATGTCAATACACAGTCTTGTGCTGCATAGTGGCCTTCGGATCAGTGATGGACAGCCTATAGGAGATGGTTCCATAGGCCATACTATCTAATAAGGCCATAGTCATCTCAGCCTGTATAATGTATCCCATGACTTTTGTACAATAATATCACCTAAAGGCACAATTTATTCCTATCATTAGGCAAAGCACAACTCTACCATAATCACAGTGATGATGTTTTAATTATTTTTAAAATTACATATTTAAAAACAATATTAATCTATTCACAGTGCTAAAACAATGTTAGTAGATCAATACAGAAGTGATAAGCATTTCATATGCTTTAGACTGAATACAGTCTGTTCCATGATTGTATAAATTATTAAGGTTCTTCCCTAGCCTTAAATTATCAATGTTCATCTCTAATGGCCCTTTAAAGTACAACAAATCTAGTTTCATACGTTACACATACAATTTTATAGACAAATACTCATGATAGTATATTGTTTTAAGAGTCTGACTTCTCACAGGAAGACTTTATAAAATTAACTTTGTTTTTCTAGTTCAAGGTTTTCAAAAGGCTTTTTTCTTCCTCACTCACTCCTCTTACTTCCCCAACCCTGGCAACTCCCTACCCACAGTCATCAATGGTCCATCACCCAGTATTTGTAGCTCATTGCAGAGATCAAGAGAAGCACTGCCCAGTGGGCTGTTTATACAGGTAGAGAGTATACATGACAATATTGAAGTCTTTCTAGGACCTCATTACAAAGAAGCCTTAGAAGAAACAAAGATGTGTACTTTCCTACTTCCCATACATGTACTTCTGGACAGTGCAGACAGGAGAAGGAAACCTGTGCCTCCCAATCTACCCTGTGCATAACATGTCTGTATGGTGGCTTCCATTTTTAGTGACAGACTTCTTTGAGAAAACTCACAAGTATTACATGTGTTCATTGGGGAAGTTAAAAAATACAATATAATTAATGAATGAGAAATTAAACAGAATAGTTAATCCTCCATCTCTGTATGTTTCCTATAAAATCCAGCAATGAATTTTGCCCTAGTATAAACTTTAATGTAAATATGTAGAGTATGAGGCCGAACTGTCTGAATGAATACTTGTTCCAGCATAAATATCCAAAGGGAAACCAACCATCATCAGTTATTTGCATCCAGGGGAACGGTTTACATCTTAAATGTGCATCTCTGTATCTTCAGTAGAGAATGTTGACTTGATCAGTGTTCGGGTGCTTCTGTCTGCCTGGATCTTGGGAATGTTTATTCTTCTCCAGCTGGGGGTGGTGGTTCACACAGCTTGTACAGCCTAGAAAAGACACAGGACAATATGACAATCACTTACTATATCATCACCCTTTACCAGAGTGCTTTTATTAGCAGAACAAATACATGAAATAATTGCTTGGCTCCATCAGCCACCACTACATTGGCTGTAGCATATGAGTCAGCTTGATCATATGAGTCAGTTTGATCCAAAAATTTGGACCTGGGATTTAGAAAATACTTTCATTTTTCTGAGCATGTTGAGAAGGCTGCTCGTTAAACACTTTGCTTTTATATCCAACCATAAAATTGTTTCTTTGCTACTTTATGACTATAATTTTACTACTGTTATAAATTGTAATGTAAATATCTGATACAAAGGATATCTGATGTGACCCTCCCAAAAGGGGTTGTGACTCACAGGTTGAGAACCACTATTTTAGAAGCGCCTGCTCTGCTCCAGACTATTTCTTTGCTTATAGTAACATCTACCCACTGAATATCATTATGATAGCACCTTGTCAATCACAGATATCTAGCACTGATGTGGTCTTTACCTCATGGGGATCTGCAAATTTTCTTACACCTATTACAAATTTCCCTCATTTTGCCCTATCCCTGTGGACTAGAGACTGGATGTGGATGGGCCGATACGACAGCTTCCTGAAGCCTGAATCTCAAGACACAGTTCATTACCTGGCCTTTTCTAAGGATCTATGACTGGTATAGCTAGCCATCAATCACCCATCAGTAGGATCTATCTCCAGGTTCAGATTCATGTTACTTGTGGAGAAGCTGAGCATGATTCTTCACACTCAGGCCCAGTTGTAGAACCATACTGCAGCAACACAGCTTAGGAGAGCTTATTAGTCTTATACAAGTTGGCCAGAGTGGCTAAAAGCTAACTTTAAAACCAAGGCAAAAGGGGATAAAATGCTGTCAGATAATGTTGGTGACCTTGAGGCCATGTGCACTACTTACAGCTCATCTCCAGCAGTGGTCCTCAGCCTTCCTAATGCTACAGCCTTTCAACACAGCTCCTCATGTTATGGTGACCCCAACCATATAATTATTTTGTTGCTACTTTATAACTGCAATTTTCCTACTGTTACGAATTTTAATAGAAATATCTGATTGCAGTACATCTGATGTATGACCCAAAAAGAGGGAGGTCATGACTCTCAGGCTGATATAAAGTGCTGGTATGTTCAACTACATCTGTTCTCCTTAAGAAGAATTAAGGCCACATTTGTCCTACTTGGCACATTAGGCTAGTATTTGAAAGGCAGAACTCAGTTTTGAAATGTATTCTGTGTGTGGGTATGTGTATGTACATGTGTGTACGTGTGTGTTGCCAGCGGTGTGTATGGGTGCTAATGATTGAACCCAGGGCTTTCATACTTGCTAAGCATATGATTCAGCACTAATCTACACTCTCAGTCTCAACACTCCAATCTTACAGCTTTTGGAAAGTGATTCAAATAGAGGTCGCCAAGGAAATGCACTCCTTTTTGCACAGTAAGTCGAATAGAACTTAAAAGCATGGTTAGTCACCTTTGCAGACTATAAACTTCCTCTCCTTGTGACATATAAAACCGTGGTAATTTTAAACCAGTGGAAAGAAATGAGGATGACATAATACCAAATTTAGTCTGGTTAATAAATTGAACTTTATCAGTCTAGAAGCCAGTAATTATTGTCTTTGGAGGTTTGCAAAAAGTACTTCATGTCTGAAAGGCGACTTCTGTCCCATAGGTTATCTCCACAGAGGACCAGAATGCTGAAAAGCCTGTTTTGTCTTTCCTGGAGAAAAGAACACATTAAATTGAGGAGATGCAGTTCAGAAATTCTTCTGCAGCTGAAGTACAAGATGCTGCTTCAAATTGCCTCCTGGGGCTGGGAAAACAGAACAATCAGAAGGTTCTTTCCTTTCTTATTTTCTAGCCTCCTATATCCATGGCAGTTCTGTCTAATAAGTGACAAAGTACAGAAGCCTGAAGCAGATAGAACAGAGATGAGAGGGCTGGTGGAGAACATCCTACCTATCACATTCTATTACCTTGGCTCTGCATGTTTGTGCCCAGTTTGACCAAAACTAGCAGAGAAATGAGTCTTGGAAACATCTGCCTTGCAAAGTGGAGCAAAGGCTACTCCCAATAGTCACCAAATGCAATAATAGCTCTGTCTACTGCAGAGCTGGAAAGCTTTGGCTTCTTGGAACTGACTGGAGGTTATCTGAGTTCAGATGCACTTGTAAAACAAACTATACAGGTTTGGGAGTGTAACACGGGCAGATGAATTTTGGAAGTGAAATATAAAAGGTAAGGAATTGGACTCTAATGCTACACTGTGGCCTCTGCTTTGGGCAGATAAATTATTGGGGTAGGAGGTTGCTGGTCTAGCTTGTGAAGCTATTTTTCTACACATGGGCACTAGAGGCCCTGCATGAGTGAGAGCTGTCTGGGTTCCACTTGCTCCTTTCCTTGTCGGTCTTATATTTCTCCATCAAGCAGAGTCCCCAAATTCATTGTCTATATCATGCCTTTTTACCTTCCTACATGTGCTAACAGGGACTACAGAGCAAATGCCTCCTCATAGTTGAAAAATATTGTGTCTTGTCAATTTTCCCATCTGAAAGATGAGAAATTGGAATCTCAGACATACACACACACACCCTACCCCATCTCTATAGAAGGTCATGTGGAAAACAGAAATTAGCACTCGGAACTTTTTGTTTTTACTTCTTTCTCTTTCATCCACTGATGTGTGCTGCCTCTAAATTATGTAAACAAGTCAAACTCTCATGGCACAATAGTTCAAGTTTATGACATAACAGAGATAAGGCCAGCATGACTCTAAGATACTTTGACATCCATAATGATGCTGTAATTGATTCTTGGCGGAAATTTGGGAACTATTTCTCTGACACAAACATGAAGTGATGCCAGAGGTGGGTAGGACTGCCTCCAAGTCCAACTCAGTTCAGTGGTGTCCCCTCCCTCTTCCTCTCTCTCTCTGTCTCTCTCTTACACACACATTGGCTTTGTCTCTATATATGGCTACGCTGGAATGCCTTGAACACACAGGTTTCTTATCTGTTTTGATATCTTACTATTGAAGGCCATTCCTGACATATTTCAGGCATAAATATGTCTGAAATACTCTAAAGCAGAATAACAACAATGTTCAGGAAACATCACCACACACTAAGACCTACAACTAATCTATCTGAAATTATTAAACTTCAGTATTCGGTGATGCAACATACTGGTTCTATGAACCAGGATGCTCATTCTTCCTATGTGGTGATCATGGCCATTTTCTCATTTATATATTCCAAGATCCCTTGTTTACTTTCAGCTTCTTAAACTGCTCATCCTTCATTCTGTTCCTCCGCTTACTTATCACACTCAATGTCACCCACAGGGGAATTCTCAACCTTCTCTACCACCAGGTAATAGAATTCAGGTCTTCACTGACCTGAGACTCACAGGACTGTAGCTGCGCTTCAACTACAGACCTGTAGACTGAGCAGCCTACAAAGGTATTTTGCTCATGGCTGGCTCCTAATTCTCCATTTCAGTGTGACCAAGCTGGGATCACCATGTTTGTCCAGTGTGTACGCTTTTCCCTTCCACATTCTGCCTCAGAAGCAAAAACTATTAAGCCTGTTCATCCAAGTCAAAGATCTCATAGTCATTCTAGAATGTTCCTTTTACTAACTCCTTTCCAGTTCCCATGCAAAGGCTATCAGTTACGCCTTCTAAGTGTCTCTCTGTCTTTTCACCTTGGTTCTTCATACTAACATCATCTCCATCCAAACCTGTCTTCTTCAATTCCAGCTATTTTCTAATGGACCATCCCAGGGTCACCTGAGAAGATATTAACATTCAAATTTTCCAGACATGAAGGTGATGAACGCATGTTTTATCAAGTTAAAATAAAAAAAAAAAAACTTCCTTATTCCTGAAAGTATCTTCCTGTCTGGCTTCTGTCTACATCTCCAGCCATATCCTTCATCATCTGTAATGACAGTTACCCATTAGTCACAGGGTTCAGGAAATTTTCACCCTGCCCTCCCCCAAGACAAGTAACAAAAAGTCCATACATGATAGTATATGTTCTCTGAGTGATGAGTGAAAGACAGTAATAAGAAAGAGAGAGGAGAGAGAGAGAGAGAGAGAGAGAGAGAGAGAGAGAGAAAGAAAGAAAGAAAGGAAGGAAGGAAGAGATAAAGAAAGTGGATATTAGAAACTATGATGAAGATGGATTGGAAGATTTAAAGCAAATGAAATCTCAGGCAGAAATAGCCCACTGCACCTCCAAGAATGATCTTCCTAGAAGTAATTTTGCTAATGTTGCCAATGGATAGTCTGGCCTGGGAACCAAGTATGTCCTCCAGCTAATTATCTTTGAGGAAAGTGCTGGTTACTGTCAGGAGGGATCCTAGGCTGCTGTGAGGATCTGCATTCTCTACATCTCCACAGAATGAGACTTGCCCCCCCTCTTCCCCTCCTGTCCTTCCTTGCTGGAATCAAATCCTAGCTTTTGTGCATCCGAGGCAAACGTTAGTGCTCTACCACTGAGTTATGTCCCCAGTCACACATTTCATTTCTTTAAGTGGAAGCTCCTTCAGGCCACAATCACTTCTGTATTGGGCTTTTATTCTCCCTTGGGCAACAATAACACACCCTGTTTTTCCCCATTAAATATCTTCAGAATGAGTGAAATAGTAAATAAATATTTGAAATGATTTTTTATTTCTCCCTTAAGGCTGCTATTCCCTTGTACAATGTGTCTGTCTTATAGTTGGTCCATTTTATTATGTTTCTTCTCAAGTATTTTAAAGATAAGCCAGTAGAGAAAAGGCTTGAGTTCATCAGTTAGTATTCTTGTGTTCAACTGCAACATTGGTTTATTGATCTCGCCATGCTGAAGCCCAACTCCACTGTTTATTAGTGTTCAAAGGCTCTAGCTGAAAATACCTTGCAAAGCTATTATCTTGTTTTCTTATTGGAATGTTAAGCCTCTGATGGGTCTATTATACAAATATACCATGTCTGCTCATGGAAATAAAGAGAATGCTCACGTGTAATGATTCTTCAGCAATAGAAAGACTTAAGACTCTAATCTAATCAGCTATGAAGGATAACATTAACACAGCTACAGGATTACAAAGAGTTGGGCACCAGCACTAAAAGTAAACACAGCTAGAACATAATAGCCCTATCCATTTTCAGGGGGAAAATATGTTTTCCCTCTTGAAAGCTTCCTCACCACAAAAATAGTTTTTCAAAATGAAGTAAAACTTTTAAATGGCTGCAGTCACCATGCTCTCTCTGGTAATACTACTACTGTGAATAAAAACAAAGACCATCTTACCACACTCAGGCTCTGGAGATGCCTATACTATTTTTTAAATGCAAGCATAGAATGATGATTAAATGTAAGAGCAATTATTTAACATTGCTCTATTTCAAGATAGATGCCTGCTTACTCTAATCATGGGAAATCAACTGGAAAACATTTCTCTGTGCTCATTCACTTAAGAGTCCTTTCATATGATAACTGATGAACTGTGAATATTTGATATACCCAACAAAAAGCTCACTCATTCATTCATTCTCATAGTCTTGAAATAAATTTAGATATTTCATTTCTTAGAAAGTCACTGATAAAATGAAAGTATATTCTCTGTCTTCCGAGAACCCATACTTGGGTTGGACAAAGAAACCTCTAATAACTATGGCAACATAACAAAAAAGGGGGCATTATAATATGATTCCAAGGATACCAGGAAGCCTGTCAAAGGAGCAGCTCAGGCAAAACTCAAAGCAAGAATAACATCCAGACTGGGGTTTGTGAGTTGAATAGGAGTTTTTCAATCATGGCAGAAGAAAGAGCATGGCAAACACAAGGATGCAATGCAAAGAGCTGGCACATGTGAATTACATTTTGAGTTGAATTTGCATAGACTCTTCTTTTTGAATTCACTTTCAAAATAAAAATGTCTTTTTATTTCTGGAAGCATTCACTACCCTCCTGTCAAACTTCCCCCACTCAATTCACCAATTGAATTTCTTAACAATTAGTGCTAGTATTAGACTAAGCATGAAGTAGAGTAGATACCTTTCCGTGACAGACATTGCCAGAGGCCAGCAAGCCCTCAGGTAAGAGGTAGAGGGGCACACTTACCTTGGAGCTGTTTGAGGCGTCCGGTCTCTAACCCCCAAGTTCTTAGCTGTGTTCTGAACTCTTGCACCCTAAAAATAAGAGAAATCATTTCAGACCAATAATTTTCTGAATTAATTCAAATAAACCTGTATTGGGGCATTATTCTAACACTGTTTAGCATCAAGGGACACTAACAATACAACAAAAACCCTATATGAACGTTTTCAAAATTGGTGCTTTTATGAGTAAAATTATAGAATGATGGATACTTACTATTTATCCTATAACATTAGAGTCATTCAAAAGTGATTTTAATCGATTTCCAATTATTCCCACCCCTTACATCTTTATCTTCAGAAGCAACTAATAACTTAAAACATTGAGAACAGCACATGATGCTAGGCACAAACACTTTCTCAGAACAGGAAGCACATATGAATCTCTCCAGTAGACAGAAGGGACAGTTATTTTTAGTGAAATTGTGTTTTATAAGAAAAACAATCTTCTAAATAGTTCTAAAAAATTTCTATAAAAGCTATATAAATGTAGATTTCTGAAACCTAAGAGTTTTATCTCAAAGTTGGTGGTATAAAGACAATCTTCTTCAGCAAGAAAAAGACCCCTGTAACCTGGCAATTTTGTGAATGGAATTACAACCACTGTTTAGTTCCTAATAGAAGCTGGTTACATTAACCCAACTATTACTGCTGCTGGGAACAGAGAAAGGGGAGTGGATGAAACAAAACAAAACTCTGAAATCTCCAAGTAACCAGCACACACCTAATACTACCCTAAATAAAGGTGAGAGAAAAAAAAAGGGAAGCCCAAAAGGATAGATTCTTTTAAAAACAAAACAAAATCCAAAAAAACCCCAAACAACTTAGAAATGAAAACAAATCTAGAAAGATGAATAGGTAAAAAGAATACATAAGAAAATATTAAGGAGATTAAGGAATAGCAGTTAGTCCTCTTTCTTTTGAAGATGTTGAATACTGAGGAGAGTATCTGCATGAACAAAATAGATTTGTACACAATTCTTTCTTATTAAAATTTCCATTAACCATGGTTTATCAAAACCAGGAGTCAGTACAAAAATGAAGCTATTAATTATGGTACATTGTGTTCAGATCACACTACTTGCTCCAAGAAGACTTCTTTTCTGGTCTAGGATCCTCCAGTATCAAATCTCATGATGTATTTTGTGAATAATGCCCATGCCCCTATAACAGCTACTCGGAACTGCATACTTTGGATACTAGCCATTATATAGTGTTGCTGTCTTAATTAGGGTTTCTATTACTAAAGACACCATGACCACAGAAACTCTTTAACTGAGGTGGTGGATTTCAGTTTCAGATGTTTAGTCCATTATCATCGTGGTGGGACCCGATGACATGCAAGTAAACATGGTGCGGGAAGAAGTAGCTGAGAATTCTGTATCTTTAAGGCAACAGGAAGTGGTCTAAAACACTGGGCAGTATCTGGAGCATATATGAGACCTCAAAGCCCACCTCCTCAGTGACACACTTCCTCTAATAAGGCCACACTTCCTGTCAGTGCCACTCCATTCAGGGGCCATTTTCTTTCAAAAAAATTCTCAGTCTCAGTTTGAATTTGTTTGGTGTGTTCTTTATAATTAAAGGAGATGCATTTTTTTTTAAGAAAATCAAGGACATGACATTGGGGCATCCTATGTGCAGAAATTAGGAGATACACGCTCTTCTTGTATCTTACCACCCCTGACACTACTTGATCTCTTTTCTAATGGGACATCTACAGGAAGTCACCCCCTCTTTGTAGATTTTGCAAAGACAATGGGACTATGAGACTGTGAATAGTGAGTCTCCCTTCAAATTTCTGCTCATCATTTCAGCCCCCACTGGTGACACATCAATATTGTGATGAGATGGAATTTTCTATCAAGATAAGCTTTCAATTCTCCAAGTCTTATATTCAAATATATATTTAACTCAGTAGGAACTCAGATATAATATTTAATTTTATTCTGAGGTACAATCTAAATATTTTTCCTCTCTCAAATTGCTCTGGTTTTG
The DNA here is from genome assembly GCA_004025045.1 of Sigmodon hispidus. Taxonomy (NCBI): domain Eukaryota; kingdom Metazoa; phylum Chordata; class Mammalia; order Rodentia; family Cricetidae; genus Sigmodon; species Sigmodon hispidus. The sequence continues at coordinate 89,309 of PVIH01002115.1, forward strand.
AATACTAGGAGTTCTTTCTTGTTTCTTCTTGTGTGCCCTGATACAGATCCATTAGTGCTAGTGCCTGCTTTTGTCCAGAGCCCAAAGCCCATCTTCTCACCTTAGAAAAATAAGTAACCATTTTGCCTTGGACATGACCACTTACTCCCTCCCTCCTTCCCTTTCTTCCAAATCATGTTTAGAGATCTGAATACTATACATGCTTGTTTCTACTGGCAAAAGGATGCTTCTAGACATTTTTTGTAGATAGGGTTAGTTTACTAACAAATATGCCCACATACATCTCTCTATACCTACACTCAATATGTGTATGTACATATTGAGTTCATACATGTGTGTATGCATGCATGTTAAATATATCTATCATGTCACATTGACACCACTAAAATACCACAAGGCTCATTAGTGATTCCTGTCTTTTCTTTTTTCCCTTATTTGTAACTTCTTCCTCTGTTAGTAACAGCCTATCTCTTCCTGCTTAGATTATCGTTCCTAATGCTAAAGTGTATAACAATTAGTTTTAGAATGTCTAGGTCAGACCTGCATTAAATATAAGGTTTCTAACTAGAGTACAGTATTCATGTATAATTCTCTGTGTCATCCCATAACATTTCATTAAGTAATCAACAGAAAGCGTTTCATATGACTGGTTTAATTGGAAACAATTGGCATATTTTCTGTTGTAATCATCTATGTAATTCTCCATGCATTTGACTTGTCAGTTATTTGTATTTTTATACCATTGTTCATGCACCAGTCTGCCCAGACAGCCCTGCTGGCACATTTGTCTGTCTACATTGTGTTTATTCTTAGGACTCTAAAAACAGTGCATTGATGTGGGATGTCTTTCTGTATGTTGTAAGTATGGTTTATTATCATTGGCTAATAAAGGAACTGTTTTGTCCTATGGCAAGGCAGCTTAGAGGCAGGTAGGCACTCCAAGCTGAGATAAAGATGAAGGAGGGTAGAATCAGAGAGAGATGCCAGAAGATACACAGGAAGGAACATGAGAATGCTGCTCTGAGAAAAGATTCTAAACCACATGGCTAATCATAAAGAAGAAATATAAGTTAGCTTAAAGTATAAGAGTTACATAGTAATATGCCTGAGCCATAGGCCAAACAGCTTATAATCAATATAACCCTTTATGTGATTATTTGTGACTAAGGAACTATGCAACTGTGGGTCCAGACCTTGGGCTTAGGATGGATTTAAACAGTACCACTCAGACCATGAGTGCCTGTTCCTAATTACTAGTGTGGCCTGTGTCAATGCACTTGCCTATTTACCCTAGTTAGAATTAACTAGTGAACAAACTTCATCTAAGCATTTACTTTGTAGAAGATATAAACTCAGGGCCTAGTCACCAATGGGTTTACAGTCAGCTGACATGTGCCCTGTCCTGTATCCAGAGGTTATACTTCTCTAGTGCACTTATTTGCCAGTGTCTATGTGATGACATTATGCCAACAGTTGTTTGCCATATGGCAAGACCAGGACATCCTCATCCTCATGGTGTTCTCATGGAAGAATGTGATTCTGTGACATGGAAGGTAAGGAGTTTGCATACTTCAAATTCCAAGCATTTAGTAGAGAGCTAAAGAGAAAAAATATAGGTTTCTATTGAAGAACAAACAAAATTTGTAACTCATACCATGGAAATTTTTTTAAGTTTTCTGATGCAAAATTCAATTTTTACTTTAAGCTTTCTCTTCACTGTCTAGTCGTTTGGCTTTGTCAAAGTGGTATTTAACCTATTATAATCATTGCAAACACCTGCAAGGGTCATGCGTTACATTTCCTTCTCATTTATATTCAAGCAGTGAACATTTTGGGATGCTGAGGTAGTAAGATTGTTAACAAACTTGAGGCTAGCTAGAACTTCAGAATAAGACCCTATTTCAAAGGCCCAACAAATAACCACCACAACAAAATTCAATAACAAAATAATTCTAAATACTTCAAAACCTAGTAAAGACAAAAAATGTTTAACCACTGGTGTTCCAGAATCAAGTTTAAATGGTCAAACCTTCCACCACAGAAAGAAAAAGAGCCACACCAGGGTGTTAAATAGACTTGCATTCTAACAGCTAAGACTATGCCAGAGGAGTGGGGGCCAGCCACCTCTCACAACCTGACACGCCAAGAGCCCGGGAAAAGATGCTCACAGGAACACAGCAGGCTGATCCACTGGACATCAAGCTACCACTCTGATTGCCATGAGAGGGCCCCAGGCTCTGCAATCTTTCATAAAGGGGAGATAATCAGACCTTCACTTCTCTCTGCCCTGTAGGATATACAACTTAGAGCTGAGGGACCAGCATGAAAGAAGGAAAGCTGTCTATTCTTAACCCAGTTATATATGAGGATGAAGAGTAATACACAAAATATATGCAGTTTAGAATCTGCCTGGCTTTTCGGTCTTTCTGATTCTATTTTATACAAATATTGATACTATGCATGTATAGAATGCTTTAAATAATCTTTGTAGCAGAGAAGTCAAACATGTGTATATCAACTTCTCTTCATTCCTGTTTTCTCTATGGCCTTTTTTGTTCTAGTGGTGTAAAATATTGAAGAGGATTGTGGTTACTCAGACCCACAGGTAGGAATGTATATGAAATCAACTGCGAGTGAACTCTCTAGAGGAATGTTCATGAGAGGCTCACTCTAGCTCCTTCCCTTTATAATATGTAATGTTGAAGGAGCTTTCCAAAAGCCTCCCAAGCTCATTCTCTAAGACTAATGCAGGAAAAGCAAAGACTTCATTCACCCATTTGTTCTTGTGTTTAACCTGAATCTCACCACCTCTGACATGAGAATTTACAAACTTAATATGCTTTCTTTTAAGTAGAACTTATGCATCTACTTCCCCAAGTCCTTTCTAACCCATATGGCAGTCTGCATCTGTATTTGTCACATGTCACCTGGACAACAGTATGCCCCATTCTTCTGGTAATTCTAAACTTCACTTAACTAATCCCTATGTGAACTTCTAAGTTCCACTCAGTCAACTTCTACCCCTGGATTCCAAAAGCAGAAGTGCCAAGGTGTGCACACTCACTGGGCCTGCAAGCCCTGTTGCACATGCTGGCTCAATGTTGGCTTCTTAGCTCTATTTCTTCACTGGTTAGTTCGAAATCTCACAGTGATATCTTAGGAACGATCCACAGGGGGCTTGACAATGCTTAAGTTTGCCTGAGTAAAGTTTTGATGAATAAAGTGGTTATAATTACAACAGCATGTCTAATGAAGTCACTGTTATGGAGCAACTCAAGGCAAGTCATATTGTGCTGCAGCAGGCCAAAGGATGGTGACAGGAAAATGTAAAGTTGATGACTTCCATTTTTCTTATTACCGCTTAAATGTCTTTTGAACTAGCTCAATTCTATTTTCTAATCAGAACAATGGAAATCAGTGTCTTTCAAAAAAGAATTTAAACAATTTAAAACCAAGTTACCTTAATTCTTCAAATGCTATTGGGATACAGTTTAGGAAATTTATTCTATTTGAAAGAGAACACAGTCTCTGGTGATGGAAAGACAATTGAAAAGATAATAATCAGCCTTAAGTGGAAATTCTGAAGTGAGCACTTTATCCTCTGAATGATATATAGATCATGCACATATCTTATTATTGAATGAAAGGCTTTGGGAGATCACAGAAGCAAGTAGGGTCCTCAATTCCTCTTCTTCTTTGCCTCTGCCCCCTCCTAATCTACTTCCCAGGCTTACTATTAAATTGCCTACATTTTCCCATACGTGTCACATGTTTTTTTGTTTTGGGGTTTTGTTATTGTTGTTTTTTACTACTAAAAGCCCAGTTCGCTCTTGTTTTGCATGTCCATTTCTCTTTTTACTTCTACATGACACAGCTCAGAAATCCTTTTCCCAAGTGGCCACACTTGGACTAGGAATCTGTAGTATTTTCTGATTGGGCATGCTTCCCAGTTAAGGCTTAGCCAGAGGCTCATGCCTATAAAAGGGTCAATCACACATAAGACACCTGGTAAATGAACAAAGACAAACCAGGTCCTGGAAGACAACTTCTCCAAGATAGCCAGGAAAAGGGTACTTACCTGCTTTCTCATTACATCCGTGGCCTGCATAATGTATCGAGGAGGCAGCCCATGGCTTCTGGCTAGAATGATGGCCTGCTCCAGTGTCACACTCAGGGTACACCTGTGGACCAACATAATGGAAATTACAGTCAGACCCACTGATCAATTGCTAGAGAAATTGGAGCTACCAATGTCATCAGAAACCAGCCAAACTCAAATTTGCTTAGAATGCAATACAGATTCCTTTACATGGAATTTCTTTTGTTTAAAAGAGGTCATAGAAACACATACATTACTGGGGATGTATGTTAAACAAATTCAATTTAAAATAAACCCTTTGAGAACTACGCATAAAAAGAACTTCACCATAGAAAATTAAATAACCACATTTAATAATAAAATTTTATCATATTTTAATTAATAATGCATATAATTTAGAAGAAATAGTATTGCATTTATCCACTTATACATATTGGCAGTAAATTTTGGTTTTGGTTCTTAGAGACACAGTCTCATGACTTAACAGAGAGAGACTGCAGATTCATGATCACATGATTACTCAGTCTCAAAGAGCCTCTTCAGAGATGAGATTACCAGGCTAGGAATTTTTCTACATCTGTCCAAGATTTTCCTCCACTAGTGACAGTAAGAAATACAAAGTAACAATGCAGGTGCTCATAAATGAGAAAGTCTAACTCATCCTATGGCACAGAAGTCCAATAGTTTAGGAGATTTTACTGATTATCTAAGAGGAAAAGATGGAAAAGCACCAATTGTAATATTAGAAAGACCCTGCCAAGGTTGAGCTAAAAGACTGCACATCACTCTAAGGAGGAGCATGCTGAGTTCTTCTGCCCAATAAACAACTCAGCTGCCTCTTTATAACCACTCTTGTGAGTGGTTATGAGGATTGCTACATGCTAATTGTCTGAAGTTACATAATTAGCTTCTAGTTGGACACAATGTTCACAGGTATTTATTGTCTGAGTCAATCCTAATTGTTTCACTCACTGTTGTACATGTACCTGTAAGCAACGAAAGCCCAACCAGTGTATCTGATGGTTTGTGAAAATCAATTTCATTTAATTATCTGCCTCCTCAACAGACTACAACTTTCAGGTCTTCTCTGCTACATTTTAAATCTGTTGACTCTAACAGTTTAATCAATGATGCTTATTACACAAGCTGAATGAATTTCAAGAAATTAAAAGAAAAATCTTAATTTCATTTTCTAATCTTTAGATATACCTGCAACTTTCTGATAAGGCATGGCTTGCCTCTTCTACTTTGAACACTGACACTGTGAGGGGTTTGCCATCAACCTTCTTAATCATTTTACACTGATTTATTCCCCATTTTACAAGTTGTAAATAGCAACACAATAGAAAATTACCAGACAGAGATGTGAAAAGATTTTAGTTCAAATAATCCATCAGTGTAGCCAATAATATACAGTCAAGCAGGGGGCACTCAAATGTTAGTTATCTCTTTTGTCTGTTTCTTCCTCCCTTCCTTACTGCCTCCCCCACTATTTCTTCACTCCCACCCCCCTTTCAAGACAGAGTCTCATTATTTAACACTAGCTGACCTAGTGTTATTCATTCTGTAGTCCAGGCTGGTCTAGAACTCACAGTAATCCTCTTCCTTAACCTCCCAAGTGCTGTTCTCAGAGACATAAGATACTATATCTGGCTAAGTGACATCTCACTTAAAAGAAAAATTGACTTTCAAATAGGTTTGTATGTTTTCTTTCCCCAGTCAATCAAAAAGAATGCTGTGTATATTTAATGAAATCCTAGGACTGACTAAAATATATTACTTTAAAAGGACATTTGTTTTTCAAAGAAATTATTGTGCAAAAATTGGGAATACTGCCTTCTTGCAAGTCAGGATGCCAGGCTCATTCTTCCATGCACAAAATCCAGAATTCCAGCACCCTTAGAGAAGGATGTACAGGAAAGCTGAGCATAAATTCCCAGCTCTGTGGATGATAGGTCAGTATTTGCCTCATTTTTTTCTCTCAACTCTTTTAGTCAATGTCAAGTGGTAAAATGCATCATTTTATTCCTTGTTGGAAAGACTCCAACTCCTGAATGTGGCATGTGGATTTCCTCTAGAGAATAGGCATATATACCCACTGTCAGTTTTACATGACATCATTTGATTTCCCAAGTGCTTTGATTAACAGAAGGGCTGAGCTTTAGGCCTCAGACAAAGAAAGGACATGTAAGAGGCCAGGAGCTGAGTAAATCCTGCTCAATAGGAAATTTCTTGCCTGACTATGCTATCTCCCTTCTAGAATAATTTCTGCTATCAATAATAGACAAATTTTAAAATGTCTACCTGTGCACCATCTTAGAAAACTATGGACCTTCAAATCTGTAGCTCATTCTAGTTGCTTTTAAAACAAACAAACAAACAGACTAAAACTTAACTAGGCTTACTTCTTTTCTTTGGTTGACATGAACGTAATTTACCATTTATATTGTGTGAAATAAATGTGCAATATTAAGGCAAGTTATCAGTGTCACAGAGTAGTGTGTAAAGACTTCATGAAAGGCAGAGAGGTATAGTGAGGAAGGTTCCTGCAGGACCTCGGTAAGAAGATATTCCAGATTCAGATCCTGCCTTATACTTGTGAGGACATGAATTTGGTGGGGTGGTAAATCCCAGAGGAATTACTAGTTCCCCACAGGGGGAAAAAAAAAACCCAAATGCAGAAGAGTACCTTTCATTCATTCATTCTGGGCTACTTTTTTGTGTCCACTTTGCACAAAGTACCATTAGTTGCCAGCCAAACCAAATTTGATTCCAAGCTCAAAAGTTTCCCTTTCAGAACCTCTTGCTTGAAATGATCCTTTTGAGGTTCTTAGAGGGGCCCTGGCAGGATACTGACACTGTCACGTGCTTTCTTTTTCAAATTCACAAAGTAAAATGTGTGAACTGTGAAAGGTTCCAACTGTTACTTTCTTCAGTTCCAGCCTCTTCATTCATAATGTATAGTCTTCTGTAGACTTTGAATGGCTGCTGGTTATTTCTGGAGCTGAGCTAGCAGAAGCTGAGTTGGATGTATTCAGGATAGCTTGACTGAGATGATTTTGAGGATTCATAGTATTCTGGTACATCAATGGCTTCCAGAACATTCTTTCCTAGAGTTAGTGTATTTTAGTATTCTGGTACACTAATGGCTTCCAGAGCTTTCTTTCCTGGAAGCATTTCCATAAAGCAATCCTGTGCTGGAAAGCAGGTATAGGACCAGAGGCTGTGATATGGAACCCCCATATCCTTGCTCCCCTTGACTGGAAGTGTGTGTGGTCAGAGAAAGCAAACTGAAAATGTATAAAGCCTGAAGCTACGGCTCAGTTCCTGTGTCAAAACTGCATAAAGTTTTAGATTAACCACTGAAAAGTGAATAAACCATTAGCAATAATACATTTTTGCTACTGAAATGCTATTCTGAACTCTCAGTAACTCAAATTAGATCAGTCATGCTAGAAGCCAGAACAAATTTTCTATTCTCTTCATAGAAAAATTATATCACAAAATTATCATAATTTGCTAGGCAGTCAAAGGCAGTGCCATAAAAATTGTGGGACTAAAGGACAGAACTAGGTCATACAATAATATCATATTCCAAATTTTGTAAGACATATTTATTAGCCCCCTTGTGACTTGTTCTTGTTCTGACATTTGGTAAATATTAACTGTCATTTCTTTTTCCATCTTTTTATCTTCTTTATTTTTTTAAAGCCACTTAACTTCAGACCCCATCAACTCCACCATTCCAGCAAGAACATTCTTCTACCTCTCACTACCACCAAATAAGATGACATGTTGGGCTGTCCTTTACCTGAGTCTCACTGACTAGGAAAAGCTAAGATGCTCAAAATGGCTTAAACATAAAATGTATTTCATCCTTACATTAACTCCTGTCTACTACATACTAAGCTCAGGGTTTTAGACATTCAGTCTTCCATGAAGCAGCTTTTGCAATATGCTTCCTGTTTAAGATGTTTCTTGATACTCTTATAATAAATTAGACTTTTAAAATAAAAAAGCCTCTCACAGCCTCAGGGCCTTCTGCAAGTTTGGTCATTTACAATAATCATATTCAAAAATTAGCTTAATTCTAATGACATTTTCAAACCTTCCACGGTCTATTGACTCATTTAATGTTGATTCAAATTGTAGTGTACCAATCTCTCACAGGCAAATGCTTTAAACTGAGCATATGGGGAGATGCTGCAGAGGAGGCTCTGGTGACAGGGAGAGCTCTGGAGTCAGACTAAGCCTGATGTGGGAACCGTGTGAGGTGCTGGTTCCTGTACCTGGCTTCTTTGCTCTCAGTGGACTCAGAGCCGCAGGTGACATTCATTCTGCTGGGAGTTAATCATTTTATGCTGTCGTTCAGGACCAGTATTAAAATCTTTTGTTAGTAGGTGTGTGTGTGTGTGTGTGTGTGTGTGTGTGTGTGTGTGTGTGTGTGTGTGCATGAAAGAGAGAGAGAAAGATACAGAGAGGGAGAGAGGGAGAGAGACAGAAAAAGATAGAGGAAGAAAGAGACAGACGGGGGAGAGGGTGATGGGGGAGGAGAGAAAGAAATAACTCAGGTCCTACTATGACACAACAGAACAAATTTAAAGAATGAAATGCAGACTGATGATGAGCATCTCTAGATTTGCAGCCACAGTTTGTCATACAATAGTATAATGTATCTGTTCATCTAAAGATATTTTAATCCAACACAGAAAATGCAACTCTTAAGAAGAGGTTCTTAGTATTTACTCTCGCACATTTGAAAAATCATGAGACTGAACACTAGTTCAAAACCATTCTCTGTGTCATATTACATACCCAGAGCTATAATCTGTGACTAAAATATCTGTTCTCAATGAGTTTATAGAAGAGTATTGATGATCTGTATGTCACTTGAGAAATGTTTTCCAACTATTTTGAACATTAATTATAAAATTACATCACTTGCATGCATAAATATGATCTTATTAGAATGCTATTCAAATGATTATTAACTTATAAAAGTGGAGTATTTAGTAAACAGGCATCTGGACTCTCCAGGTTTGTGTTAGAGCTGTCTGAGTTTCAGGGAGCAGGTGTTGAACAACAGTCAGCCTTGATAGTGAACATGGCTGATGTGACCCGCTAATAAACACTCTCTGTAAACAGACTATCCCTGATGCTTACATGCACTCACTTGCTAAATTTGAACTAGTTGAATGCAAAAGAAAACCATCATGTTTATTGGAAATCGTGAGCTTTGCCAGAAGGTAGAAGAAGAATATGTCATGATCCCAGTCTGAGCTTCTTTTCACCATCCTGTCCTTTACAGCTCTGGTGCTGCCTTCACTCCTGGTGACAAAAGAAAAAAGTCTCCAGGGGTGCAGCACCTGCACAATCTAATAAGGACACCCTGAACACATTATTATTTTGATATAAAAATATTCACATGAATTATGTATAGATAGCTTTTGATTCCTATTTAGAATCTTACAGATTTAGAAAATAAAAGCTGAAACCCTTTTCCCCATTCAGTGATAGTCTTGGTTGTTTCTCTTTTAGTGAAAAACTTGGTCATTTTGTGCAGGTGACTATGTGGAACACATTATTAAGAAGCTAATTGCCTGGGTTCTCATTGCAGCTTTCTTAAGCAGCCGCCATGTACCTGCATAGCATTCAAGCTATGGAAAAGAATGCCCAACATCTATTTCAACCCCAAGATAATGATAGGGTGCAGTGCACTAGAACATAAGCTGCTCTGTGCTTCTTTTAATAAATTGGCAATGTTGCTGACCACCTGATTTCACACACACCAGAGCATCACATGTACTTCTGATGCATTTTAGCAATATTGAACTAAAGACACAGTTCTACCAGATAGAAAGATGTAAGTGCCTATAATTCAGTTTTTAGACCTTCATCTCCTAGACATTCTTATGGCCCCATTTCTTCAGACTATAACAAAAAGAAATCTACGAAAGAAATACGTTAGAGATACACTGATTTGATGAGAGAGAAGAAAGAGAAGGCACAAAAATTAATTTATTTAAATAATAGAATATAAGACTTTTAAACAAATGTGCTCCAAATCTTTCCATTCTTCATAAGCCCACCATGGAGTAAAGGTTACAACTTCCCCAAAATAATTATCTCGTGATTATAAGCTCTTGAAAGTGGTATAGGATTATGAACCCTGCATTATTAGATTTAACTTGTCCATTGGCAGGAGATCGATGAGTGTGCACAATGGGTTACAGCATCTACTAAGGTGCATCACATCCCACTCATTTCCTATTTTTAGCTAAATCTCTCAATACTTTCTCTATGTGCATTGCTAATGCTATCTCTTGTCCACACTGGTCCAGCCTCACCCAAACCCTTCTGTTTGGCCTCTTCCCCTTGGCTTCTCCCATTGAAAAGGTGGTCTTCTTACAAAGCAAATGAAAAAGCAATTATCTGAATGGTTTATGCTTCTCATATCTTCAGATGAGGAATAAGCTCTTCACAGCACAGTTTTGGTTTCTGCAAGCTATTACATGCTTTAACTGTACCGCTTACATTCTCTGTAGTCACTAGATCCCTAGTATGCGCAAACTGTTCCTCATATGTTCTCAGTCAGAACATGGGTTAAGTCACATACTCTTCTGGAGAGTGTACAGTTAAGAGCACAAACAATGGACAGACAGTTCTGAGGTGGAACTTTGCTGATAGCTCTGTGACCTTGAACAAATTATTTAATCTCTTTAAATTCTGTGTTTTCCACTATAAATCTAGTTAAATGATAGTGGAAATCTGAGCTTTTTTTTTTTCAGGATTACATAAATTAACTCATTAATTGTCATAGAGCATATAGTATATAGTATAGTCTCAGGAACTATCAAATCTCATTAATGTGACCCCTGCACCATAACCAATAGGCTAGAGTGGTATCAGAGTTGACTGTGGGCCTTTTAGATCACAGTCTGCTGCTTCCTAGTACTCAGTAAGCATCTAGTACACATTTTTTAATGTATACATAATTTATGCATGTACTCCTAAAAGACAAGATTCACTTTACTCTGGGTCTGGCACCTATTTTCAAGAAGGGCCACTCATTAAATCTATTCAGAAATATGACAAATGCATTAAAAGGATAATAGATATCTATAAATTTAATAATGAGTTCTCTTACATCATGTACATAAAAGACTTGGTTTCATTTCCTTTACTGTGGATCCTACATCTGTTGGGTAACATTTCTGGATGAAGTTTATTTCTACATGAAATATAAATATTACAGTATGTTGATTAATTAGTTTAACATTAATACCCCTGAGAAGTTTGCCTGGAACATAAATTTCATTGCGTACAATACAGCTGCCATACAAACTGTCCCTTCTATGTATTCTGTTTTGAGTCAAGTCACTTAAAAACCTAATCCTTTGGCTATTCTTCTCCATTCCCAATATAAAGCACTGCAGTTTGGCTTCCCAGGGTGGCTCCCTTGTTCAGACTAAGTGCAGAGAAGGTACGGGACCCCCAGTCTCTCTCAGAGCCCCCACAAGAAATCTCTACAAATAGCCTCTTAAGGAACAAAGGTTAACCCTAAAGCCTGCCTCTCTTCATGTTTTCAACTTTTGTCTCTATTTTAATGGTTTTTCTTTCTAAGAATAAAAACTTCCTCTGATTAAATTCAAGGGGACTCTTGTTTTGAGTCAATTTCTATGAGGCAGCAAAGGGAGGGCTCTAAAAATACACACTAACAAGGTCTGACTTTTCATGTTCACTCTTTCTTTGGATACCTCCCCCTTTTTATATATGATGAACCCTTACTGTCATTTCTGAGAGTTCCTACAGATTTTCTCTATTTTCATAGATTGGCATAGTAATTTTAAGCAGCTGTGTTATGTGGGTTGGGGTACAGCCCAGTGTAGAGTGCTTGCCTAGCATGAATGAGGACCTGTGTCTATTTCCTGTACTCTAAAAAGGAAAAACAAACAAAAACATCTAGATTTGTTTCATATAACTTTGCAATAAGGAGATGGATGGATTTATTATCAAACCACAGGTCTCTTTGGAACAACCCCAGTGGCAGCATTTGCCAGGCCCTCTGCCAGTGTGGTGGCTTTCATGTACATTGCTCTCTTAGTGTTCACCCTCCCACTGTAACAAAGAACCCATGACTGCCGCCCCATCTACAAAGTTCTAAGAGATCAGGTTATGCAATCATTGACTTACTTTAATAGCAAGTAATGAAGAGGATCCCACCATTTTACGATTCAAAACCGAAGACTCACTCATTCACTACACAAAATTCACATCACATAGCTAATGCATTTAGAGAATCTTAGGCTCAGCATTTGTATTTTATAGGCATTGTTTAGGGAGAGATGGATCCAGGAAGCTCAGATTGCTTCTCGATGAATGGAGACCTTGTGAGACTAAATTGTGCTCATGATTAGAAGGGATGGAGCTCTGAAGCACACTTAGTGTCTCTATCAATTGTGAAGCAATCAAAGACTGAGAATAAGCCGACAGGATAATACATTCCTTTCTACCAGGGAATTGTATTCTGCTGTATAATGTGCACTGTTCTGTGCAAAGTATGTCATTCCTGTATTGCTCACACTTATTCTAGCCTCTAACTGTATTTAATCATAGCACACAAAGATCACTGTGCAAAGTCTCTTTGCAAGTAGAGCTACTAAGCACCTGATTGAAGAAACCAATTAGTTCTTGTTGTGGGGCTTTCATTACCTTACACTGAGGAAATTGTACAGCTGAGGGCAAAGTGATATGTTAAATACAGATCAATCCCCAGGTAGCTACAGAGGTTCACAGCAGTCATAGTTGCTGAATTTAATATGGAAAAGACCAGATGCTAACGTGCTGACCTTTCTCACCCCATTCACCATTAGGAATGCTTCGGTGGCAAATGAAGAGCTTGATAAAAAGTCCTACAAGTCCATGGGGATTTCAGCAAGCCAGTACCTATATAACAGAGCCAGCCCCCTTTCTTAATGAAGCCCATAAACACATTTTGTGTATGTTTGTGTGTGTGTGTGTGTGTGTGTGTGTGTGTGTGTGTGTGAGTGTAAAACAAAATAAAACTAACTCAAATTGGGGCAATACTGCTTTTAGAGACAACCTCTGGTTATCTTCCAAGATTTTTAACTGTATCACTCGATCTTTGTCAAATAGACAGTCTTGGTGAAATTGTCTGGTGATGTCTAGATTTGATCAGCAAAGAGCTGAGAAGTTAATGACTCAGCAAAGACAGGGTAGGCAGAGTTCAGCCCAAAGAAGCAGGGTGCAGGAATGATGAGCCACAGCTAGGGAGAGATTCTGACAGTAGAGATAAATTGAATACTCCACTCCTACTCTACCAATCTGAAGGCCAAAAGAGCTATGGAGTTTAAGGGGGCATCTTTCCAGCATCACACAGGGAATTAACCATGAAATTCTCATTAAAGATGACACCTTCAATTACAATTTCCAGCATAGACTCTTGAAATTCTCTGTTATCTTCTTGGTTTTTGTTTTACTTTGTTTCCAAGACAGGGTTTTTCTGTGCAGCCCTGGCTGCCCTGGAACTCACTCTATAGACCAAGCTGGCCTTAAACTCAGAGATCTGCCTGACTTTGCCTCCTGGGTTCTGGGATAAAAAATGTGCACCACCACCAACTACTGGGATGCCACATTGTATACACTTCCAGGGCTGGAATAATGGGGCATTTCAAAATCAAATAATGTCAAGCATTCATTTATCAAGCTGTGCATCAAGTGAAGGCAATGGAGTCATTATGATAATGGTATCACTGCCAGATGTGACCATGTTTATAAGGAGAACAACTTCTTCCTTCATCCCTTATCTTTTAGGAAAAATTAATCTGCTATTATGTTTGAAGTATCTAATTTCCTCTATCACTTTAAGAGAATACATACACCTGTATTATTTATCTAGTTACCAGATCACCAGAAATTTCTACATTTCTTTGCTTATTGGAATTTTTGTAATATTTAAAATTACTTTCTAGGATGAGAACTCCTGAGACAAATTAACATCTGAGTTATAAAAAGGGAATATTACCAATCTTTTAACAATACACTGTATTTTCAACCTTTTTACTGAAGAATATAGAGAATTGTAAAGCCTCTTCTTTTCTCTAAGAATTAGTGTTTAAATTTAATCATCTTTTAGTGATTTAAAATTTAAATACCTTACTGAATCTTTAATTCATCTACTAATCTCTTAAAATATTTTTGGAACAAAATACAAATGAATATATTTGAAACTTTTATTTGCTTATGGTGGCATGTATTATTTTTTTTGTCTCACACATAGACTCTCAGCTCCATATGGAAAATGGAGTAGACTGTGTCCTCTGACATATTTTATATCTTTATGAGTTAGAACAGATACAGCTTTGCTGTCTGCCTCATGGGACTCTGTGGTTATCTAAGTTGGGTTACCTTGAATGTTCTATTTTCTAAGCGTCTATATGACCTAATCTGGGCCTATTTGTCAATTTGTCCTTTGATGTCATGTTAATGACAGAATAAAATATACTGAGAAAGTCCTTCACAAGCTCTAAGCGGTTGTTGCAAATGTAAGTTGATGTTACCTGGAAAAGACTTTTATAACTATTTATCACCATACTGGCTTTCTTTGTTTAAAATAAAAAACTATTACATAGGTGGCATTGCTCTTACCTTTTTCTTTGGAGTTATTTTCATATTTCACCTTCTGGATTTTATTTCCTTACCAAATCTTATTTCCTTATCAGACTTGGGGTCCTGCACTGTGATTGCATAATTGTACTTCCACTGGTGGGTGTAAGGCAGGAAATGACCCTGGGACTCTAACCAACTCTTGAAATGTTAAATAGAAAAATACATCTCAACTTCCTAGTAGGCTACTAATAAATGTATTTTTAAAATTTGGAAATTGATTCTTTTAAACTTGCTTCCTAAAACTTTGTATGTATATGCATGGCTGCGTGCATGTGTGTGTGTGTGTGTGTGTGTGTGTGTGTGTGTGTGCATGAATATATATGTATTCTATAGCTAATAATGAAAACCAGCCAGATGCTGCTTATGTGTGCAGAAAGAGGTTCCTCAGTATTGCATGCTTTAACAATGGCAACCAGTCGGCCCTAGCATGTATTGTGCTCTTCTCATGGGCAGTTCTTCACAAGGAAGATCATGATTTGGCTGGAGGTGGAAGCTGGGAAGCCTCAATAAAGGGAGACTTAGCTGACAGCTGCCACTGATCAAAGGCCAGGTATATTAGCTAAAAGTGGAGGGCCTGATTCTTAAAATTCAATATCACCAGAAACCACAATGACATAAGTAGTTCCTTTACACAGTAGAATTTTATCGACACATCCCAGGTTAGCTCTGAAATCACTTACCACTTGCTAGCACAGCCATACCAAGACTTTGATATCATACATCACTCGCCACTGAATTTCAGATCAAGAAGAGAACAAAGACAAGTCCCTAAATAGGCATACTATGATCCCAGATGCCTTGCCTTCATTAGAAATGTTTTAAACGTATCTTGGGCCCTTTAAGAATGCTTTGTACTCATGGATTTCCAGTGTCTGCTGAAGCAGATACTAACGTTGGGAAAAGAAAAGGGATCTTTGTAGACTCAGAAAGAGACATACTTGGGGCTCTGTAATGATTGCAAGATACTGATTTATATTTGTTAAAGGGAAAATGGTGGCTGTTAAGCAGGGATGAGAATAATGAGCACAGATTTAAAATCCACACTAAGTGGAAGGATGCTGCAATAAGAAATAAAAGGAACATTTAGATCTCAGTTGTAGTTGCAAGCTCTTTGATTGCCTGTAACAAATAACTGGCATGGGTACAAAACAGAACTTGAAAAGCTGCAAATCTGATTCAATAGCATTAAAAGGTTCTATTTGGGAAAACAAAAATAAATTCATCTACAAGGCAGGTAACAGCACAACATAAGTAACATATGTCTCTGTAGGGGAGGAAATTCATACGACAGCAAACACTTTAATGTGTTAGCAAAGATGCATAATTAAAACACTACAGAAATGTAATTGTACCCCTATTACAAACAATGTGCAGATGAATTCCACTGCCCTCCCCAGAGAAGGTAAGCCACACTACTTGTTGTGTTATATTGAGGATAATTCTTTTTGGAGATTAAAATACAAAATATTAACCAAAGAGCTTTAAATTCTATGACATAGAAGTTCTAACCAAAGAATGTTTCTATTTTAACTTGAGACAGCAACATGTAGAAGGATGCCTCTGTTCCAAAATCATATGCAAAGGCAGTAAAGGGGACTCATCCTTAAACAAGAAATTAATAGATCATGGCAAATCCATGAGCTCCTATATTAAATAGTACATAAGACAGATGATGGAAAAACATATCTTTCATGCTGCTATAAAAGAATTCATGAGATAACATTAATTGAAAATAAATTTAGTTCTTAAGATTGAGGCTGAGAGAAAGTCCAAGGCTAAGGAGCCTCCATCTGGTGCATGCCTTCTGGCTATATGATCTCCTACTGAAGGTAGATGGGCAAGAAACCAGAGAACCAAAGGGCTCACCGCACTCGAACAACCCATTCCAGAATCTCACCCACTGCCCACTCTCATTAAGACAGTTTATGTGCTAATAAAGCGATGTGCAAATGTGTAAGACTTGATAGAAATTATGAGAAAATTCAACATGAAAAAAGGTGGGCATGTGAGGAGAAAATTCTAAACAATGTCTATTACTAAGTCATCATATTTACACTTTTTAAAAGGCAAGCCCTCACCTTAAAAAGAGCCCACCCTTGCTCCTTGTTCTACCCAATGGCAATAGAAAGGTTACATGTCCATGAGAGGCAGAGCAGAGTCATCAAGGGAAAAAATTAAATAAAAGCAAGGCCAGACTAAGTACTATGAGATTTTCACAATGTATCTAAATTTTATTCTCCTAATCGTGCATATGCATTATTAAATATGCAGATGTTATATTAATGTGAATTAAACCTGCCTCTCCTTCTGAGACCCACATTCTTGTTCCTAATAATATTTAGACACCCCTTGTGCCCAATAAATAAAAATGCAGTAAAATAATTGAAGTGGATACTATATGATTTGTCTATTTCTCACTTTTATTTTAAAAATAACTTATACAGCATTTGATTAACTCTAGATTTTTCCTCCCAGTGGGAACCTGAGGGCAGACTTCCTTGTTTAATGTTTCCTGCAGGTGTAGATCTGCTTGGCTTCCTCTCTGGCTGCCTGAATTAGAATAACTAAAGGATTATTTTAGGAACAGCCTTCTGTGAAAATTTGAATTCCAATATAAAGTGGCACATATTTTATCCTCTTAAAAAAACATATCTAAGCAAGTCCTTCACAGAAATATATATGAAAGTCCCATGTTATTCTGCATAGTATAAAAATAAAACATAATTTTTAAATAATTTTAGATTTAAATTCAGCATCGGTCAACAGATCAGTAAATATATTTTGAAGTGAATTACCGAAACGATTATTGACTTTTAATTTTAGAAATGGAGAAAATCACACTATTTTTCCAGTGCTAGTTGTGATTCTAAGAGTCAGTGAAGATTGAAATTGTAAAATAGCTGTGTAATGTTGGCCTTGGGCTCATACACACCCACCAAACTTTGAAACTGTTCATGGAATGTCTGTGAAAGTAATTTGAGACATTTGCTCATGATTGCTAGCATTACATGGTAGATTTGATTCAGTAAATTCACCAAGAGGTTAAGAATACACATTTCTAGATGCAAAGTTACAAGTGTCTGCTTGCTCTATTTCTCTGGTAACTAGGATCGTGAAGTAGGATGGCAAGGATACAAAAAGTGAAGGCCATGCTGTGAGAACCTGGAGGGTGGGGCCCAACTTCCAGGATTCATCTGCACATTGGTACCTGAGGGTGGGGCCCAGTTTCTAGGATTCATCTGCACATTGGTACCTGAGGGTGGGGCCCAGTTTCTAGGATTCATCTGCACATTGGTACCTGAGGGTGGGGCCCAGTTTCAGAGAAGCCTTGGTACCCTGGCAGCCAATGGATTCAAAAGTTGGATTCATGCCAGAAGACTCAACCAATCGCTGCTGTACCTTACTCTTTTGCCCAATCCTGGAATGCCAAGGTGTGTTGCATCTTGCTTATGTATATTATTCTTTAAAGATCCCTGTTTTCATAGTGGCTGGAAGTCTCTGACTTTGAGACAAATGAATGAATGGACCACTCTTTCTTTTCTGTAGGTAGCATTAGATCTGCCCAGCCTTCAGAAGGCATGTTTCCCTCTTAATGCTGACACCTTATTCTACCCTGATTTCCAGTCTTTGGTGTTAATCCACCTGCAACACAATGTATTTGTTTTCTTTATTGTCCATTTCCCACAATGCAATGTGCAGGATAAGCAAGTAGGATCTTTGTTTCCTCAATGCAGTAAGCCCAGTAGTATAGACACCTAATCAATGCTGAGTAAACATCGAGTGATTGCTCTCTGAATCCTATTCATTAGTTTTGAATTTTTAAAGTTATTTTTCTTACATGGTAGTTTTTGTTGTGTTTATACTCTTGTTGTTATCATTATTATTAATTTTATCAATTTTATTAACCATTATATTGCCCCATTTGCTGTTCATGCTTGTCTACAGCATGAACACCTTCACTATATGATGTTACACAACATCAGTTTTGCACAGACTAAAGACCAAATAAATATAAATAAGTAACCATGACCTTTAAAGTCCAAATGACCTAATAGTAAAAACATATATCCTGTGACACAGTCTAGCTCTGTATTCAGATGAAAGAGAAGACTAAAATTTTACCTTATTTCCATTTATAAAATTTCACTTCTGCAATAAAATGGGAAGAGAGAAGCAAATGATCATAATTGGAACCTGAGTTAGGATGCTCACTTCCATTGGAGGTTGAGTCTGATTGCACCTGCCTTGGCTGCCCCAGACAGCACAGTTGGCATGATTTATTATGAAGAGCATATGGTATCATGAGAGCCACTGGACCATCACTTTGCTGAACACTGGAGGAAAGCAGTGGCATCCCTAAAACATCTGTCTCGTCACACTTAGGGATGTGAGTAACTGAAGAAGAGAATACCTGTTAAACATCCTGAAAAAAAATGGTGTTGAGCTCCTTGAGTTCAATACCAACTAAGAAAATTTCTACAGTGAATAAGAAAGATATACATTTTGTATCTAAAATAGTAGTATGGTGATATAAACATGATAAGAATACAAATCTGAGCTACCCTGATATAAATATGGGGTTCTGTTAATTGGTTTGTCTACTGTTACTAAAACCATAAGAATCCAACCCAGTAAACATCTCAAATTGTACCTTAAACATACCTGAGACCTTTGAACTTTTCTAGTTTTCATCCAGCCATACTAAATATGAGACAGAAAAGTTCACATACCGGTGCACACCACTGCTGCACATGATGATGTGACAGGCACCAAGCCTATCGCATAGCTCCGAGGAAACTGACAACAGTCCAACCCCAGAGGCACTGCAAGGTGTGTTCACGCAGGCAGCGATGCGCTTGGATCGGATAAATGAGGTGACCAGCCGGTAAATTTCATCTAGAGCATTGAGAGGTCTCATGAGCTAAAAAGCAAATGACAAATACAGAGCTCAACACTTTAGAAGTCCTTTTAGGTGGCATTCAATTGAACTGTCCCAGCTTTTAGATTGCCTATCTAAAATACCCTTTTAGGATGGGGCAGCATGGGGAAGGCAAATATCTACAATCAGGCAGTGTTCAAGAGGGGCAGCAGAAAGACTAAGAAAGGGGTGAACAACATTGCATCAATAAATGCATTCACCATTTACCTTATCTATATAGGCAGCTTTAGATGTGGCATTTGCTGGTGAATTTGACTTGTCCAAGTAGAAGGCCCTGAAAGAGTCCAAAGAAATTCATTTATGGTTAGAAAACAAAGAACATAAAATGAATTAAAATGTTGGATTTTTCAAAACTTATGCTTAAAGATTAGAAAATGAGCAAAGGCCCTGGCAACCAACAGGAGTAGGCGGGGCTATGCAAAGTCCATGGTTAAGAGTTTTTTTAAAAAAAAATTACTCCAGAAATTGTCCTCTGACTTCCATGTGCAGACTGTGACCCACAGGCACCCTTCCCTATTGTCATCATTAGCAGTAGCCCTGTGTTGTCTACTTTTCAAAATAAAGCACCATAGATCAATGAGGTTTCATAAACTAAATGAAGAAATATCACTCTAACAGCAACTTCCCAAGTGACAATTACATTCATTCTTATTGAGAACTAGTTTCTTCATTCCTAAAATACCAATTAAGCATCTATCTCATTTAAAGAAATTGCATATAATTAATTCAGTACCAAAAGTTGGTTATTGCTTGCTAGAATTCAGTCTGCTCTCCTGAGATTTATTTCCAGTGAGTGCCAGTAGCAAATGTGCTTCCATGAATCCAGGGATGACCAGGCAGTGCTTGGTCCCAATGGTTAGATTATAATGACATGATCCACCCCTCAAATGCCAGGAAGAGGGATTCATTGAGCCAGTGAATCAGCTTGCATTACTACTGGACCAAGAGCAAAATCAAAGGCACCATTTAGACTTGCCCCTAGATTTGCAGAGAAGGAGAAAGCAGTAATCCAAAAGGCTCCCAAAGAAAGAAAGTGGGAATCCTGTGAGAGGAAAAACATGCAGCTAAGAGTCAAGAAGAGCAAGGCTGGTTAGATGGGGCCTCTTGGACCCTGGTAAGAAGTTGGAAGCCATTGAATGGAAGTGACCTGAGACTTGACTCATTGCCAGAAACTTGCCTGGCTGTTTTATTAACTTATCATTATGTCTAACATTTCACATGTTGGAAGTTTAATATGTCTTTCATTTCAAACACAGAAGGTCATATTTAATATAATATGAAAATACTACCACGTTTTAAGAAATTATGGCATTTTGTCCTCTGTTTGTACCTTTTACAGAAATCTAATATCGTAAAGATAGTCAAAGTCATTCTCTTGTTATACCCCCTCTATTCTCCTGCTTGTGCCACTAGAACAACCACCTTCTGGCTAAGCACACCTGTATGGCTGCCATGTCAAGGTCATCACAATACTGGCTGTAGCCAGAGGTGCCAAGAACTGGCATTTTCATTTCCCACATCCGTGTTTACTGACTCTCACTCAACTTCTGGCTTTTAGTGTGAATATTTATATATTTGTTGACTGTTGTGTTTCTTCTCTTATTTGTCTGCTCCTATTTCTTACCTTTGAGTAGTATTGCACTTTCTTTGTAAGTCACTAGTTATTACTTTTTGATTTTTTTGTTGGTTCTTTCAAAACAGGGCTTCACTATATAGGTTGGGCTGTCCTGGAATTAGCTTTGTAGATCAGTCTACCCTTAAACTACTCACAGCAATCCACCTGCCTCTGTTACTGAGTGCTGAAATTAACAGTGTGTGCCACCACTGCCTGGCTAATACCTATTGCTTTTCACACACAGTTCAATTTGATGGCTTAAAGATTTATTTTTAACCTGACACCTTTCCTATCCTAGCTTCTTGAGAGCATTTAATTTTAAAATTGCTTATTCAATTCATATTTTCATCCACTGTCTTTCAGTGAATACTATGCCATAAAATTTTAGGATCTGTACAACAGTTTTTCCTCACCAACACTGCTTTCAGTTTAAGATCTGGAGAGACACTTTTGCTCAGAGTCAAAATTCCCTTTTCACTGGATCTCTATTCTGTAACTTAATCACTAGTGTTTAGGTACATATTTATTTTTATAGGTATGCATTTATTTATTTTTATAGATCCAGGTAGAATCTCAGATCAACTTTTCCATGTGAGGAATCTCATTTGAATATCTTAAATGATTGAAGTTATCACCTATCTCAGTTTTGTCTTTCCACTAATATTTTTATTTTCTCTTGGTGCTCCCACAGATACATTTCCAAGTGGTCTAGCTTTCTCCTTCTACAATCTCCACAACCCCTCATACGCTCTTTTCTTTTAACATCTATCTATACTGAATGTTTTGGTGGTCTCCTCAGTAAGACCTTTGTCTCTTTGTCAAATATATAAGGGGTCCTTTGTTACAATTATCTGATAATTGATTGACTTGCTATTTTCAAGATGTCTACCTATTCTCACTTTACTTCAGTCATGAAAAGGTTGGTCCCACCCCCCAACACTTCCCTTATGTGGCTACTTACAGAGATGTCTTTGCTTATACTGTAATATTTAGCACTCATGACAAGATCATCTCAATAAGTATTTACAACTATATAATAATTAGGTAATTAACATTTTTGTTCCAAGATTTTATGCCTTTGTGGCTGATATTTCTTTTGTCATTTTTTAAAATTCCAGATACATTTTTCTAGGCTGCTTTGATGGATAAAATGCTTTTAGGACAGTGGTTCTTGACCTGTAGGTTGTGACTCCTTTGGGACTGCATATCAGAAATCCTACATATATTTACATTATTATTCCTAACAGTAACAAATTATAATTATTAAGTAGCAACAAACATAATTCTATGGCTTGGGGGGTCACCATAGCATGAGAGATTAAAGAATCGCAGTATTAGGAAGGTCTAGGACATATTTATTTTCAGGGGCCAGTTTTCTGGCTGTATTTCTTAGAGTTAGAGGTTTTTTTTTTTTTTAACCTATGGAATTACATGTAGTTTTGTTGAAGTGAGAAAATTTTAAATTTAATTTTTTATTTTTATATAACTATTATGCATCTTTTAAAAGTAATTCCAAAGTCATTTTTGTGCCAAGAATCACATTCTGTCTTCTTCAATCAAAGGTTTGAGTGTTACATCTTACAGACATTTAAAAGATTAGTGGTCATAGCACAGACCCAGAGGGACTGTTTCCGTTCCTTGTTTAGTGGCTCTTGTTACTTCTGTCTGTCATCTGCAGAACTAGTCTCTCTTCAGTGACAGTCTCAGACAGGGTGGGCAGCAGATTTTTTTTTCCATTTTTGGTTTAAATTTTATCAATTGGCTCTGGACTTCCACATAGCGTAGCTTAACATTGACTGTCCACTGTCCTGTAAAAGCTGCCCAAGCCCTCTCTGTGACCTCCAAAGTCCATCAGGTCAGAGGAGGAGGCTTTAGTTCATTACTTATATTTTGGGTTCCTTTGTGACCACAGAAACAGATAATACTTTGAGATCTGCTGTGACTTACATATTTTCTTTCCCCACAGTGGATCTAGGAAAGCTACAATCTCAGAGCCCATATGATGCTGAAAAGTCAGATCCCCTCCCTGACCATATGAAAATAAAACTTGTTTTTAAAAGATAAAATGAAGACGAAGGATATTCTGCTTTTCCCCAAGATCACCTAAAATAGTTTGTGCCTATTTCATTTATTATTTAAACTATTATATTAAAAACTAAAAATTAAGTTATGGATTTGAAATATATATAATTCCCTTGTCAGTACACAAGTAAAGGTTTAGGCCTAACATGTAAAGAACTGTTTTAGGCTAAAGAAGAGAAGTATAAATAGTTTAAATAGTTTGCCAAGTGTATTGAGTGTAGAAAGTTCAGGTCTCCTACATCTCGAGTCAGCTAAGAGAAGGTATTCTATCAAGGCAGGCACAGGCAATTAGTGCTGCCTAAGGAGAGCAGCCTTGTGGGAAGGTGCCAGCACCATGGCTGCCCTCTTCTTTCTTTTCAAGAGAGTGCTCTCTTAAACAAACAAAAACAACTCTGGCTGGGTTGTAGTCCAGCCACAGAGTACTTGTCTACCCTGGCATGCAAAATGTAAGTTTGGCTTCAATCCCCAGATCCATAAGAAAAGAGAAAAATGTCACTGACTCAGCCTCTGGAGAGCAGGTTAGGTCATTGTGTCTAAATCTGCTCAGTTCACTTAGGAGTGACTTTACAGAAATCTTCAACTATTGATGCAGCAAAGTATTGAAAGTCACAACTGATGAAGTTCAGGTGAAGTAACTTATAGATCAAAAATGCAGTTGATGTCAAATAATACCATCTAGAAACCTTACTAACTGCTATATACCAGAACTGGCAAAGAAAAGCAGCTAATGTTAAAACTTCACTAATCAAAACACTCTTTTAAGAAAAAGGTCACTACATATCCAGAGTTAAGTATTTGACTCAGAAAGACATGTGCCTGTACTTAACACTTTCCAATGCATAATGAAAAGAAAATATGAAGAATTGTTAATGCATGGCTATGGGAGCTAATCAAGAACTATTATCAACTTGTATTACCTTATTGTAAAATACAGTGATTCCCTGAGGAGGTCCAAAGGAAATCACTAGGAGCTACTTAGCTACTTCATTATACCTATACGCACAGCTAACAAATCTGAAGGCTCAGTTTCTTCTGCAGATGAAGCTTGAGGTAGGAAATAATGTTAGGAAGTCTTCTTCAGATCAAACGTTGTCCAGCCAGATATTTTACTTAACAGGTAGCCAGTGAATATCAGTATCATTGAGAATATGACTAACCATGGATGAAAAACAATTTCCTAATGCACTGCCCTTAATTACAAAAGTCTTGCAATGTCTCTTCATCAAATTTTATGGAAAACGTTAATGGTAAAATTGGGTTAGTGCCAAAGCTGATGTCATTTCCGAGGTTTTTAAGGTGAGTAAGAATGAAGTCATGGTCCTGGGTTTGAATATAGAAAATCTTATTAAGACCATCCTGAAAGTGTTGCTGCTATTTTGCAAAGGCTGACTATTGAATTCTCTTTCCTGCTGTTTTCACTATCACAATTTTGTAAAATAAGCAAATTTTGGCATGATCCTCATGCTTTAGTCTCTGAAAATAAAGTATCAATGAAAGAGGTGATGTGGCAATAAATTTCAAGAAATAGCTGAACTTAAATTTACATAGTTTCATATACATGTGTATGTAAAAATAACTACAATAAAAGTAAACTTGGCATAGTCTGCCTATCATTGTCAAGAAGACAAGTATAGGTGTATTTGCAATAAAGGCAGACTGTAAGAGATAAGTTCAAAGTCTTAGTGGATAAATAGGAGGAAGGTCCCAAGACTAGGATTTCCGTTAAATTTGGATAGGGTTATGACAGGTCACAACTATGAAGTAGCATTTTGAGGAGAAGCTTCATCAAGAATAACATAATGGGCACCAGGGGGACAAAGACAATATGCCTCAAGAGTGTGTTCAATTAAAGGTGGAGGAAAGAATGTTTGGCAAACTGATGAGATCCATGCTCTAAAAAAAATGAAATGTCAAATGAAAGACATTGTCAATAATCTATTAAGGCATCTCAAAAGGTTCAGTAAGAATGATCAGGAAGAAACACGTGCCTTCTAACATATGAAAATTTAAAGCTGCATGGGATCCTAGAAGTAATAGAAATCACTTAGCCCTATGAGAAGACCTTAGAGATGAGGTAGGGAACTAATGCTTACCACAGGAGGAAGAAAGGAAGTGTGGACACACTGCTCATGCAGTCATCCAAGCTAAGTACTAATTTAAGAATTATAATATTATACTTTTAAGTAGATAAACAATCCAGATCCTAACTCAGCAAGATCAAATTGTGCCCCAGGGATGATCATTTCTTTTCCCACAAAGGGAGACAATGTAACTTCCTGGTTGAAAAGAGTTAAGGAAATTGACTTAAACATCATAGATACACAGAAGTTAAATCAATGACAAAAGTGACATCTTCTCATTTGACCAGCCAATTCTCCTTTTTCCTCCTGAGTATGTTGGAGGCAAGCCAATATCTAAGAGAGATGATGAAGACATAAGAGTCTCTTGTGTTTTACAACGAAGTAGAAGGGCACTCTCCAGCCAAGACCTCTACTGTATTCTGTAGATTAGTATTTCTCCAGAAATACTACTCTACTGTATTCTGTATTTCTCCAGATTAGTATTAATGAAATCACCACTCTTTTTCTATATATATAATCATGTGCAAAATACTTCATTTGGTCTGACACATATAAACTTTTCCTATTGTATTATATTCCAAAATATTCTAAATTGTAGCAAGTTGGTTTTGCACATTTTACAAGTATTTTGATTTTGGCAATTATTCTTTATTTCAAAAAGCACTTAAAACCATTTGGTCAATTAGAGGGATCACCCATGCGTATGATTAGATGTGTTACTATTACAGTTGAGTACATGTGTGACTGGTTGTCTGGCATTATTGTTAAATTGCACTTGATGATTTGCCAATGTATTTAAATTATGGAAAATAATTTTCTAATATATCTCATTAAAAATGCACTGAATAGAGTACAAATAAAAATTATTCATGCTCCTCAATACAGAAATAAGGAGTCTGAAAGAGGTTATGATGCAAATGGATTTCATACATATCTACAGAACCTTCCACCCAAAGGCAAAAGAATATACATATTTCTCAGCTCCTCGTGGAACTTTCTCCAAAATTGACCACATAATTGGTCATAAAGCAAATATCAACAGATACAAAAAAATGGAAATAATCCCTTGTAACATATCAGACCACCAGGGCCTAAAGTTAGAGTTCAACAACATCAAAAACCAAAGAAAGCCTACCAACTCATGGAAACTCAACATCAATCAGCTGAACCATCTCTGGGTCAAGGAAGAAATTAAGAAAGAAATCAAAGTCTTCCTAGAATTCAATGAAAATGAATCTATAACGTATCCAAACTTGTGGGACACAATGAAAGCAGTCTTAAGAGGAAAATTCATAGCACTGATGCCTATATAAAAAATCTTGTGAAATCCCAGACTAGAGACCTAACAGCACAGCTGAAAGCCTTAGAACAATTAGAAGCAAACTCACCTAGGAGGAGTAGACGGCAGGAAATAATCAAACTTAGAGCTGAAATCAATACAATTGAAACAAAAAGAACAATACAAAGAATCAACGATTCTAAGAGTTGGTTCTTTGAGAAAGTTAACAAGATAGATAAGCCCTTAGCCAAAATAATT
>PVIH01002115.1:116450-202954 GCA_004025045.1 Sigmodon hispidus
ATCAGGTCATATTTTGAAAATCTGTATTCCACAAAAATGGAAAACCTAGAAGAAATGGACAGCTTTCTGGACAGGTACCATCTACCAAAATTAAATGAAGATCAGATTAATTACCTAAACAGGCCTATAACCCTTAAGGAAATTGAAGCTGTCATTAAAAACCTCCCCAAAAATAAAAGCCCTGGTCCAGATGGTTTCAATGCCGAATTCTACCAGACATTCAAAAAAGAATTACTACCATTACTCCTCAAACTATTTCACACAGTAGAAACTGAAGGAATATTGCCAAATTCCTTTTATGAGGCCACAATCACCCTAACACCCAAGCCACTCAAAGACACAACAAAGAAGGAGAATTACAGACCAAATTCCCTCATGAATATTGATGCGAAAATTCTCAACAAAATCTTGGCAAACCGTATACAATGTATAAAAGATATCATCCACCACGACCCGGTAGGCTTCATTCCAGAAATGTAGGGCTGGTTTATCATACAAAAAACTGTAAATGTTATCCATCACATAAACAAACTAAAGGAACAAAACCACATGATCATATCCTTAGATGTGGAAAAAGCCTTTGACAAAATCCAACACTCCTTTATGATTAAAGCCCTAGAGAGATCAGGAATACAGGGAGAACACCTAAATATAATTAAGGCAATTTACAAGAAGCCGACAGCCAGTATCAAACTTAATGGAGAAAAACTCAAAGCAATCCCACTAAAGTAAGGAACTAGACAAGGATGTCCTCTCTCCCCTTATCTACTCAATACTCTTCTCGAAGTTTTAGCTAAAGCAATAAGGGAACAAAAAGAGATTAAGGGCATACAAATTGGAAAAGAAGAAGTGAAGCTATCTCTATTTGCATATGATATGATTGTATACATAAGTGACCCACAAAATTATTCCAAGGAACTGCTACAGCTGATAAACACCTTCAGCAATGTAGCAAGATATAAGATTAACTCAAAGAAATCAGTAGTCCTTAGATACACTAGTGATAGAAGAGCTGAAAAAGAAATAAGGGAAACATTACCCTTCATAATAGCTGCAAATAGTATTAAATACCTTGGAGTAACTATAACCAAAGAAGTAACAGACCTATTTGACAAAAATTTTAAATCATTGAAGAAAGAAATTGAAGAGGATATCAGAAAATGAAAAGCTCTCCCATGTTCCTGGATTGGTAGGATCAACATAGTAAAAATGGCATTCTACCAAAGGCAATCTACAGATTCAATGCACTGCCCATCAAAATCCCAACACAATATTTTTTGGACCTTGAAAGAACAATACTCAATTTCATTTGGAATAACAGGAAAGCCAGGATTGCCAAAACAATTTTACTCAACAAAAGAACCTCAGGAGGTATCACCATCCTGGACTTCAAGCTATACTATAGAGCTACAGTAATAAAAACAGCTTGGTACTGGCATAAAAACAGACTTGTGGACCAATGGAATAGAATTGAGGATCCAGACATTAACCCAAAAACCTATAAACACCTGATCTTTGACAAAGAGGCCCAAAACATTCAATGGAAAAAAGATAGTATATTTAACAAATGGTGTTGGCATAGCTGGATGGAAGTGTGCAGAAAAAATGCAAATAGATCCGAGCCTGTCACCCTGCACAAAACTCAAATCCAAGTGGATCAAAGACCTCAACTTAAACCCAACCACTTTGAACTTGAAAAGAAAGTGGAAATACACTTCTACAAATTGGCACAGCCGACCACTTCCTAAATATAACACCAGTGGCACAGACACGAAGACCAACAATCAATAAGTGGGATCTCCTGAAGCTAGGAAGCTTCTGCAAAGCCAAGGACACTGTCAGTAGGACAAAACGCCAGCCTACAGAATGGGAAAAGAAAAACCCTACAAGTGATAGAGGACTGATCTCTAAGATATATAAAGAGCTCAAGAATCTAGAGCCCAAAACCTTGAATAACCCAATCAAAAAATCGGGTACAGATCTAAAAAGGGAATTCTCAGCAGAGGAACTACGAATGGCTGAAAGGCACCTGAAAAAGTACTCTTCATCTTTAACCATCAGAGAAATGCAAATCAAAACAACTTTGAGATACCACCTAACACCTGTTAGATTGGCTAAGATAAAAGGCACAGATGACAGCCTATGTTGAAGAGGATATGGTAGAAGGGGAAAACTCCTCCATTGTTGGTGGGAGTGTAAGCTTGTTCAGCCACTTTGGAATGCAATATGGCAGTTTCTCAGAAAATTGAGAATCAATCTCCCCAAGGACCCAGCAATACCACTTCTGGGTATATACCCTAAAGAGGCACACTCCAAAGGTATTAGCTCAACTATGTTCATAGCAGCATTATTTGTAATAGCAAGAACCTGGAAACAACCTAGATGTCCCTCAACTGAAGAATGGATTAACAAACTGTAGTACATCTACACAATGGAATACTACTCAGCAGTAAGAAAAAATGATATCCTAAAATTTGCAGGCAAATGGATGTATTTGGAGAATATCCTCCTGAGCGAGGTATCACAAACCCAGAAAGATAAGCAGGGGATATACTCACTCATTAGTGGTCTCTAAACAAACAAACAAGAAAAAAAGCCAAGCATGCCCAAGCAGCAAACCACATCCACTGAACATCTTGGGATCAGAAACAACCTGGACTGACCCTTCGGACCCCACTCCAACTATAGGAACACATGACTCGCTCTTGAGGGAAGGTGGACAAAATTGGATTTGGCCAGGAGTGGAGACTGATCCAAGCATTATTGGGTCAGTGGGATCATAGGACTGTCTGCTCCCTGCCCAGGGAAGGGATGGGGAGTTGCGGAGAAGTAAAATGACCTGATGCGGTGGGAGGGGGAAGGGACCTTGAATAAGGATATACAGGGATGAAAAAAAAAATTCAGAGGGAAAGCTGAAGACAAAGTAAATATATGTGTAGCAATCTTATTTTGCATTATCACACTTGATAAGTACTGCTTATAATTTTTATCTTCTTTATAGTTATTGTTAACTTTCCAGCATTTTAAATTCATTTTACTGTTTTTTGATAAATACAAAATAAATTTAAAAAAAGAAAAAAAAAGGAAAAAAAAGAAAAAATGCCTTACTTGAAAAAGTACTCAAAATCTTTAGCCATCAGAGAAATGCAAATCAAAACAACTTTGAGATACCACCTGACACCTGTCAGATTGGCTAAGATAAAAGAAACAGATGACCGCCTATGCTGGAGAGGGTGCAGAGCAAGGGGAACACTCCTCCATTGTCGGTGGGAGTGTAAGCTTGTTCAGCCACTTTGGAATGCAGTGTGGCGGTTTCTCAGAAAACTGAGAATCAATCTTCCCAAGGACCCAGCAATACCACTTCTGGATGTATACCCTAAAGACTCACAGTGGTACTCCAATGGCATTAGCTCAACTATGTTAATAGAAGCATTATTTGTAATAGCAAGAACCTGGAAACAACCTAGATGCCCTTCAACTGAAGAATGGATTAATAAACTGTAGTACATCTACACAATGGAATACTACTCAGCAGTAAGAGAAAATGATATCCTAAAATTTGCAGGCAAATGAATGGATTTGGAAAATATCCTCCTGAGTGAGGTATCACAAACCCTGAAAGATAAGCAGGGGATGTACTCACTCATTAGTGGACTCTAAACAACACCAACAACAAAAAGCAAAGCATGCCCAAGCTGCAAACCACAACCATTGAACAGCTTGGGATCAGAAACACCCTGGACTGACTCCTTGGATCCCACTCCCCCTAGAGGAACACCTGACTCAGTCTTGATGTTGTGGGGAGAAAACTGGATTTGCCAGGATTGGAGGCTGAACTAAACAATATTGGGACCTTGGGACCTTGGGACCTTTTGACTGCCTGCCCACGCGGGGGATGGGGAGATGTGGAGAAGAGAGAATGACCTGATGTGGTGGGAAGGGTTGGGACATTGAATAGGATATACAAGGATAGAAAATGTGACTTCTTTACTCAAAATAATAAAAAAATAAAAAATAACAAAAAAACAAAAACAAAAAAAATTATTCATGCTAAATCTCTAGACACAGATGTTTAAAGAACACACACTGAATGGCAAAGCTAAATCATTATAATCTATTCTTGAATCCCACCAGCTTCTTCCCATGACCTAATCACAGTCTAGACATCACTGAGAGTGGTATTTATAGTCAGATGAAGAGAAATTCTGATTAGTAGACAGCCTTGGGTTTGCCCTGGTCCACTTTGCCTATCATAATGAGTTCTAGGGTTAGAATTGCCAGGGAACTGTCAATAACCAATTCGCAGCTTCAATTTGACTTGAACACTGCAAAACCAGCTGCTAGAAGGTTAACAAGACAAACCATGTGCATGACCACAGAAAAGTGTGGCACCATACACGTGGGTAAATAGCACTTTTATGACTTGTCGCATTAGTCCTCAGTGCTCCCCACCATTGTTAGATCCCCTGCACTACTTTCCTTCCAGAGAAGCTGCAGGGAGCTTAATGGATCAGAATCTTAACTAACCCTAACCCTAACCCTAACTCTAACCCTCTGCTTCTCACAAACTCCTTTACTCTCCCATTTATGAATCTGCAGGGTGGCAAATTCTCCTTGTGCCGACATATTTACATAACTACTACAGACAGCATCTGTTTCTAAAAGACTCCTGGAGGTAGACCCTGAAGCAGTACCATGCTCCAACTTTAAGGAAAAGAATTTGTGGAAAGGGAGAAAAAGAGAAGCAAATGTCTTATGTAAGAAGGCCATTCTGCATAATGAAGTTTAATGGTACCATGTTGTACAAATGACCTCGTTTTGTCTGGGAAAGCATTAAATTGATTAGTATTTCAACAGTAAGAATCATTCTAGCTCATTTAACAATTATGTCAAATAATTAAACTATGTAAGACAGCATAACACCCTATTTTCAAGGAATAATACTTTAAGGTTTAAAACCATAAAACCTTGGTTTTTTTAAGTACTAAATTGGTTCCAATTATTTCTGTGTTTCCTTGTTAGGTCAGATCTAATCTGTCTACAAGATAACCTCTGGAGAACATAGATTTGATTTTATTGCCTTTAAAAATCATTTAACTTTCTTCAGAACCCAAAGTTTGAAGTGCCACCAAGCATCATCCCACCACTCCATTTGCTCAGCACACTGTCTTGCTCAGACCCCATAGGTCATCTGTGTGCACCCCACTCCTTCTCTGAGCACTGCTCTCTCCTCCAGGACTTCCCTCTCTTTTTCCTCTGACAAAATTCTATGAGTCTTGTGGTAGGAATGTTCATCTGTATGTATGCTGTAAATGAAGGAACTGTTTTGGCCTGTGTCAGTGCCATAGAAGCAAGCAGGGAAATTAAAGTTCAAATACAAAAAAATATTAAATCAAACAGATTCTAGCCAGCTGGGAAAAAATATATTTGTGTATATATATATCAAATAAGCTAGAGGTCACAGGTCATATAACAAAACAAATCAATAAAAACAAATTAAAATAAAAAACTAACAATATGTCTAAGACATAGGCCAAACAAAATAAAACTAATATTAACATCTAAGTCTTAAAAAAAAAAAAGCCATCACAAACAAGTCAAACCTCTGGTCCAAACAGGGCCCAAAACATTTTACAACAGAGTCCCATAAAGCCCAGCTTAAATGATACATTTTTAGAGGACTTTTTTTCCTGAAATGAATTGACCTAACTCCATCATAGATTTGCACACACCCCTTTCTTGTAATAAACAATGCAGTCTGAGTGGGCAAGCACCTTCTGACATTTTTATTGGACTTCATTTTGAGGTGGGGTCTTATACTCAGCCTGTCATGGGCCTTACTATGTAGCCCAAGGTAGACTCAATATTATGTCAATCTTCCTGTTTCAGCCTTTTGAGTGCTTAGATAATAGGGGTAAGTCATCCCAGCAACCTCCATTTTATCTTGGAATTCTATAATCTTAGACAGTTCTTGAAAATGTTACAGATTTTGTACAGAACTGATTTTTATTTCCTGATAGCTAGAAATAATTGTGGAATACTACAGCAACTAAATCACATGTGGTCTAGCAAAGAAAAATATTAAATTTATGCATACTTTGAAAATGGTTTTTTTTGGCATACAGGAGAAATTCTTAAGCTTATACGCATTAAGTTATAGTTAAATCAGAACTGAAAAAAAAAAAAACACTTTAAGAAAAGCAATTACCACTTAGCAGATCTTAAAATTAGAATAAGAACACCTGACAATCTCTCCATTGGTGAATAGCAATTAAATAAACTATAAATATTCTCAGGGTGCCTTGTATCCTGACATAGGTACATGTTTACCTATTATTTATCTGACAAGAAGGAAACTCTTGCTTACTTCTAAGGAAGAGACTAAAAACCACAAGTCAGTTTATTGTTATACTGAGATTCTAGGCATCCCATTCTTGAATTGTACAACTGTGCACTAGGCCTCATTAAAAGATAAAGTCTCTGGGAATCAAGATTGATCAGAGGGCAAAGAAGCTTGCCACCTAGATTGAAGGCCCTGGGACCCACCTACTGTCCTCTAACTTGTATGTGCACACTTGTATGCATGTGTTAAAGCACACATATATACAGTAACTACATACATGTAATAATAACTTCAAAAGGAAGTTTCCCACTGCCTGGTAAAATTCAAGATGTACAGTATAGTATCTGAGGAGCAAAATGCCAGTAGATGATGGTTGTCATTATTCTCTCTTCATTCTCATGTCTTCTGGCTTTCCTTAGAGTTGAGCACTCTTCACTGCCCCAGAAGCTCAAACATCTATAAACTTAAATTCCACTAGCTTCCTCTTAAGCATTTGATCACTTTTCCTTCTAGTAAACTATAAGCACCCTGAAGACAGGGTCAATATACAGTTTGCTTTTGTTATATCATCTCTGTTCATGGAGCAGACAGTGGTCAAAATAGCTTATTTGAACAAATAAATGAATAGGTTTCTAACTTTTCTGATAAATGATACAATTTCCAAGAATCTTTCCATTAAGGTTCTTTGTTAACAGATACTGAAAAATGATCCTTCCTGAATGGTAACTGTTGGCCAAGAGGAAAAAAAAAAAGCATAATACCTACTGTTTTTGTTTTAGTTTTTTTAATCACAAGATGTACGAGCACATATACCATTTGTCTTATGAGCTGTGCTCATACAAGAAAAAAGAAACAGCAAAACCAATAAGCTCACTGGCAAAAATAACCCAGGTCTGCCTACTGTAAACTTCCAATAACTTTAATTTAAATCAGCAGCAGCAGGATGTTGCCACCATCTCTTAAGTGTACAACAATCCAGATGTAAACTTCATAAATAACTGCAGACCTCCTCTTCCCAGGAAAAAGCAGGGTAATCAATACAATTGGAATTACAGACATCAGATATGGGAAAGATGGTTTCATAAGAATTTAGGAAGAAAATACAACAGGAATATGCAAGTAGCCAAATTCCCATGTGATCCCCTTTCACAACTCGGTTACTTAAAGGAGCAGGGATCAAAGGTGAGTCTGGAAGTGACCTCTGGAACTGCTGTGTGGGAGGAGAGGGGTTCAGTCACATTCTACAATACATTCAACTCCTAGGAAGCTAGCTTCTCAGGAGGTGTGCATAAAGGGAAACAAAAATAAACCCAGAAGAAAATAAAAATCAGTAATGGCTCATAAGAAACAATCTCACAAAGTAACAAGCCCTTTCTGTAAATAATTGTAAGTCTGGCCAAGTTTATTCTGATTGCAAACAAATGATTCCCCACTGATCACACCCTTTGCAGATGCTGTCCAATTAACCCCCTTTTCTTCCAATCAAAACTTCTCCCAAGGAAACCTACTTGTCAATCCCATTCCCAACCCTTCACTCTTGCTCTTGTGGACTGAGGAGAGCACTCCTGGCCTCTCTCTGTTAAAACCATTCTCCCCACTGATGTGGATGGCTTTGCATTTGCCAACTCAAGTGGACATTTTCCAGAAATTACTTCCTGGTTCTCTTGTAGGTGACACTCCTCCATCTACAAGGTCTTTATCACATACAACTGGTACCCTGTTGGTTGCATACTTTTCATGCTTCCTTGTCTTGACCTTCTCGTCATGCCTAACACTGAAGCACCTGTCTCAGGTGGCTTTCTGTGCCTGGTGTCACTATCCCACTCCACATTCTCCTAGGTCACCTTCAGTTCCTCACATTACCCAAACATCTCTGAATTCCATACTTATGTGGTGCATTATCTATAATCATAATATGTAATTGATTATGCAGGAGCGACATCCCCCTAGTCCTCCCCACTTGCTTTGTTAGTCAGAATTTTTATATTGCTGCACGATTGTTATTCTATCTGTTACTCATAGGAATAACTCTATTAGATATCTGCTAGGGAAATGTGCCTTCTTGAAACCTCTTTTTCCTTCCTATGAATGTATTTCTCAAACTGTTTTTCAGTATTGGCCTGTAAACCACATTGTCATTCCAACCTAGATGAAATGTATTACCAGTAGAAATCAAGCCCATTTTCATAGGAACAACATCCACTATTTGAAATTCTGACTAACGCATATATAAAAAAGTTGAGTGTGGGAATTATTTCATTCTTAAGCTTTATTTTGGTTGATCAAAGTGATTTTAATGACAATCATTTGATTGCTACAGAACCTGGTATCATAAAGGAGACTGTAACATTTCTTGCTAGCTTGTATCTCTATGCTAAATAAAATGTGCTTACAAGCCTCCAGCAATGTGGTTCATGGTAGATTTGGGTAACTGGCCTTCCTGTCTTTGAGCTAAATCCAGGACCAGGAAAGCAAGGCCTGCACATCCTTCCAGATAGTGTTTCAGGATCATTTCTATCCTTGTATAGCTTGCTAGGTGCCAACAAGGGCAATATCTGTCTTTAAATCACTGAAGTATGGTTACAAACAGGCAAGGCTCTTGTTGGCCTACTTTGCACAGCTCTTTTTTACAGGTTCATTCTTTCTTATTGGGCAGTGAGGGCAGTTACTCCAGAGCCAAGAAACTCAGAGAATTGCCTGGCATTAATTTTTTTCTCCAATTATACGGCTCTGCTGGAAACCCATGAAACCTATCTTCAGACAAAAATTTCTGGGATCAGCTCTTCTGCATGCTAGGCAAATTCTGAAGTCTGATCATGCTTCTTTTCAGCTAACAGGATAGCCTATGAATCATAATTAGCTCTAGCAGAGAGAACAGGAAACACAATTGTAGACATTAGAAGCCTGTCCTAAGTGATATGGCTACTGAGGGCATTCTAGTTAGGGGACTGGACTCCACGTGTAGTAAACTCCAGTGGAAACACACAGCCAGTGTGCAACATCACCCCCTTTGTCTGTTTTAGAAATAACAGAGTTCATGTTTATGCTCTGCTCCTCTCACTGGGACCCAACTGACATTTGATCAATTAAACAGACTTCTGTTTTGTTTTTCTCATGTGGCTCATAAGAAATACAGTGAATATCATATCTACTGAAAACACTCTTCTGTAATACCAGTAAGGACTTTACACATCTCTTTCCCACTGAATATTCAGAATGTATGTAGTTAATTTTTTTTAAGATTAATACTTTTTGTGTGTTTGAGTGTTTCGCCTGTCAGTATGTCTATGTACCATGTGCATGCAGTGTCCTCAGGGGCAGGAAGAGGGTGTCAGATCTTCTGGGACTGGAATTGTGAGGTGGTTACAAACCATTGTGTGAGTGCTGGGAGTTGAACTGGGGTCCTCTGCAAGAGAAGCCTATTCTTAATGGCTAAGCCATTTCTCCAGTCCCTGGATGTATCAACTTTATGCCTGTCTAACTGATGTCAAAAGCAGATGAAGTCAAAAATCTATACAAATAAAACCCGTCCAAGAAGTTTGGAAATGTTGCATAAATTAATAAAATAAGCTATGGGTGGACACCAATGTAGGCTTTCAGTTTGCTTGATTAAACCTCTTAATATTTGAGCAGACTAAAATGAAAATATTCTATTAAGTTCAACCTTATCTGTATAAGATGCTTTTTATTTAGTGGCAATATGAAATTATGTCTTTTTATAATTATCAGAGTATTAAATATAATATAATATACATTTCGATCCTTTATTTTGAATAGAGATGATGATACATTTTGATCAGCATTTAAATTTGATTCAGATGACCCTTCTGTGGTAGTAATTTTCCTAAGGTACAGTCACCATGAAGACAATATAAAAAATTGGACTTGACTCGTAGTTGGATTCCACAGATACTCCTTATTTCCAATTAACAACATATTCCTAACTATTGCAGTTTCTTTGGTATTTTATTGTGTTCCTTCTCCATTCTTCAATGTTACTGTTCTTATTATCTTTAACTATTAACCTACTCTTACCTTAATTATTTTAGTAGTTTCCTAAGCAATCCCTCTGTGTCTCTCTGTCTTCTGTTTTCTCTCTGTCTCTCTCCCTCCCCCTTTCTCCAACTTGGTCTTCAATGTTGGTATCATTTAAATTGAATACCTCCCCCAGCACACTCAGGAGGACTTAACCTGAGTTCCTTAGGCAGCACCTGAAGTTTACCATGACCTGCTCCTCCACATTCTTCTGACTCACCCTACTTCTCCTCAGGCCTCATAATTCCACAGTGCCTTTGTTGATTCATTGAAATAGGACCTTTCTCCTTCCACAACTCACCCACAAATATCGTTTATCAGCACTATTCCCAGACTCTGAATTCCCTAGTCGTTCATACTATATGCCTCTTTCTGAGTTTCCTGTTAAATCCTCATATAACCTGTTTGCTGCACCTACCCATAGATCTAGAAGACTCAGACTCATTACAGCATCCCTAATGCTGTGCATACATTTGAACTTGCATAAAAGTGCACAGTGCATCAGATGGAATAATTTCTCAAGCAAGATAAAAGAAACTAGAAAGTGCCATTCAACTCTGCTCCTGACACACTATCCTCCAGAGAGTCTTGAAGTGACTGTGAAGTCAGTCAGGAACCTACCACTGTTTGTATCTTCCATCCTGGTATGGATGACCTACCTTTGAGCATTTTTATACAGATATACACTTGTTAATCATCTATTAGTAGACATTTTGTTAGCATTGTGCAAATCAAAAAGGAAAATAAATGAGTAAAGAAGAAAAGAGAGAGACTAGTAAAGAATACAAGAATGTAAGTTAACACAAGCCACCAGGGAATACAGAAGGAAAAAGACCCAATGAGAAGGGGTGGGAAGATATCATGGTGTATGGGCTGAGCATTAAGGTATGCTAAGAGAGAGATGTAGGAACC
Source organism: Sigmodon hispidus (assembly GCA_004025045.1). Lineage (NCBI taxonomy): Eukaryota > Metazoa > Chordata > Mammalia > Rodentia > Cricetidae > Sigmodon > Sigmodon hispidus. The sequence goes on from PVIH01002115.1 coordinate 127,741, forward strand.
AACCAGCAGTAGAAATTGGAGTAATTTGGGCTGAATATACAAAAGGCCAAGTAGAATCAACATAACTGACAGAATTTCACAGACATGCATCTACAAAACACAGACCCTGTTTTTTGTTGGAGTTGAACTATCTAAGTAAGCAGCTAATTTGACAAACCTCATGCTGTACTTCCCATAGACAATGGTTTCAATACAGCCGCAGTCTTTTCGTCTAAATTAGAATCATGCCTCTGGTATTAAAGTCTTCAGGATCAAGCTAATGGTAATTTATTGTCACCCATTTACCTTCGGTGGTACATTCACAAAACAAAATCTGAAATGTCAGCAAAAAGGGACCAACAAAAAGCAATAGGAAAAACACTCCTCAAAAAGCTTGACTAAAATGCCTTGAATATGCCATTTTGAGATTGTCCTCGTGATCAAATACAAAAGTCAGCAGAGTGAAAAATCAATTTTGCTTCCATAAGCATTGTGCATTTTCCCTCATGCAGTATATTTCCTGAACTAATTTTTGGGGGTGGGCTTATTTTCTGTTTGACATACTCAACTTACATTTATACCAAAAGAAATTCTGAGCACAAAGTGTTTTGGTCTTCCTTTTACTTTGGCAAAACAATTTCTTTTCTTAGCTTGGAGATGGAAATCAGTAGCTTTTCCTTAGTTTCCAGATGAAAAAGAATAGTTTCTTAGTATCTAGGTAGAGATAATTTTCTCCTGAAGAAGCTCTGAAAATTAAGATGACTTTTACCTGCTTCTGTCTGTCAGACCATGTAACTATTCTTCCTGATAAATATTACCACATGCAGAGATTTATCACAAAGATGTGAAAACTCATAGGGTAGTAATTCTAATCCCATGTGCTCCCCTTACCAAAATATTCCATTAAGAATCTCTTTAAAGTAAAAGTAAAATAAATATTAGTTTCAGGTATAAGTTCTCAAGGGCAAATGAAGTGCAGCCTAGGTGAGTTAAACAAGATTAACACATTAATATACATGTAACTATATTACCTTCTTAGTAAAACAATGGTGTCAGCTTTCATAGAATTACAGTAATTTTCAAATAAAAAAGAGATATGCTGCTCTCAAAATGTCACTACAACTTCAACTCTATCTGTTCTCATCTCATGTGAAATTTATGAGCCTTGACTATACTGATAAATTTTCTGGAGAGCTCTCCAGCAGAGCTAGCATCTGTCCCCTTCAAATGGTCTGAAAATTTTTGGATATGAAACAAAGTAGACTGGATAGTGGAATAAACTCAATATAATAACACCGTGACGGGGTATGACCATGCATTAAAACTCATCTGATTTCTAATTCCACACAACTATCTGGGGCATATATACTAAGACTCTTGTTTCCTCATCTTATTGCAGATACCAGGTAAGCTGTTTTCTTAACCCCAACAAAGCTAATGCAAAGCAAAAAAGTTGCTCGCTTTGAGAGAAATTGATTAATTACAGCTTTAGATGTAACAGAAGGCATCCTACGGAAAGATGAATTTGAGATGGGTCCTAAATAATTACAAAATAATTATACTTCCAACAAACGGCAATAGAGCTGAAATGTGTCTGGGCTAAGGATGGACTGGTAGAAGTTGGGAAGGACCTGAAGGGGAAATGGGTAAAAGGAACATATAGTTTCTGTTTATAGATCAGTTTCATATTCTTCTCTCATGAGTGGAAGACTCAGTCACACCTTATAAATTCTCCCTTTACCTTTGGAATTTTTGCAAATGTTATGTCCTCTCTTAGAAAACAATTGCCATCCCTGCAAGTTTGCTTCCCAAACTCTCTGCCCTAAACACCTGCCACCACATCCTGCTTTCAGCTCTCAGCTTAAAGGTTCTTCCTAAAGCAATTATTTCCTGAAACCATCATCCACCACCTCCCCACATTTGGGATGAATTCTGTTCTTGCACATATGCCTATATATTGTTTGTTTCACACAGCTTCATTAACAGTTAGGCAAAATTTTTCTTAGCATTTATCTTAGCCCAAAGGCAAAATGTCCTTGGCAGGCCGACTCTTAGCTGTTGCAATGTACCAGCATATAGTGCTGTCCTTGGTACATGACAGGTGGGTGGTATTTGTTGAGTTAATGATTAAGTCTCCAGAATGTGTATACTTTTTCTCCCTGGGGAATTTTTTCACTTAAGTAAAATCTGTAGTTTGAAAGTTGTGGATCTTTCATATATCTCTTATGTAAGAAAGAAACCTAGAAAATATATGAGCATCTAAACTGACTCAAATTCCTCATAGACTGTTTATTATCCTACCATAGAAGAATCATTTTCATGTAAAATTCTGAAAAATCTGCATGCTCAGTTTGAAAACAGAAAAGAATTGAATATATGCATGTTGTATACAGTTATTGTAGAGATACCAAAATATAGACATTTTGAATAAACAAAAAGCAACAAAAATGTTGCTGAATGGCAAAGTAAAAACTATAGAAATACCACAGAGAAGATGAATATACAAGATTTCTCTGTAATTTTAAAAATGTATCATATTATTTAACCTGGAAAGATGCTACTTTATACCAAAAAAATAAAGACAGAGATGATTTACATGCTAATTGATGTTTTCTGTTGCTCATTCACCTGGTTGCTCATTGTAAATGGTATGTTCATTGACTTAAAATGGCCTATGCATACACTCATCAATAGTAAATAATATTTTCCATTTCAAACTCAACTGCACCATTTGTCATACAGCAGAGGAATGGACAGCAGTGTCTCAAGAGGAAGCCATCAAAGAAAGAAAAAAGAACATGAGCTATGCATTTAAGGACTACAAAAGCATACCAAAGCTGAAAGGACGCTATTTCTCCATTTTCTCCTGTTGTGTGATAATTTGTGCCTAAAAACGTAAAATGACAGTTCATCCACATCATACATCTTAGCTTCCCTATGTTGGGATTGCACATTCACTGACATATTTCTCTCTGTGGATGTGGAGAAATGACATGCTTCATGGAAATGCTATGATTGGAACAATCAAAACACATACTCCTAGCTGTCATTTTTCAATTAAAAATACATGTGGCTATAAGATGGCTATGTATAGTATATATTTATATTATATATAAATATATATTTATATATATTTATTTAGTTATATAAAATCAGTTTCTTCTATTTATCACAGTACACTTTGATTTTTAAAAGACCTTTGAATTTTTTTCTATTTATGTACAGTGTGTGTGCCTATTTGTCTCTGTGTGTATTGTGGGTTCAGATACCCATAGAGCCACAAAAGGGTGTGGGATTCCCTGGAAGTGTAATGAGTGTAAGAAATCAAACTCTGGTCCTTGAAAGAGTACTACCTGCTCTTAATCTCTAAGCTATGTTTCCAGTAAAAATGCCATGAGCATTCTTCACTCACAAAGGCATGGTTTGAAAAACTACTGCCTTAAATAAATTTCTCATGTTCTTTAAAGTTGATGGATTTACATTTAGATACCCCAGATCACCAGCCCTAAAATATTCAGTATGAAGCTCTCACTTCATATAAATAATAAATGACATCCACTAATGCAGAACTTGTTTCTTTTTATTTTATTTGATTTTACTGTTTATTTTACACTAAAAGTAATATTAATAAATAATTACCTAGGTAACTAAAACTTCAAGAACTTCTTGGTTATAGGAAACACTGTTCACATTTACAATTTATCCTTTACTCACCACATTGTGGTGCTTTTTGCAATAGAGAATGAATTAAAGTGAAAGGATTTAGTATTGATAAATTGCCTTTAAGTAGGCCATGGCAAAATGAGGCTGATGGAGAGGCTGGACCACGGTCAGGGAAACCAAAAAGAGAGAAAGGAACAGAACAGGTTAGGAGTTAAAGTCAGGGTTAGCAATACTCCCAAACTTCTGAATTTGTTAGAATTTCACAGTTAAACACTTCAGTTACTGTTCTTATTTTAAAAGTAGAAATAAATCAATTAAGAATGATTTCTGGCTTGGTCAGGACGAGGTTTATTTGTATTCTAGAAATATCTTGAAACTATTTATGCTAACTCAGCATTGTTCATAGGATAAAGAGACAAGCAAGCATCTTCAAAAATAACCTGGGCCATGACTTCAGACTCTATCAAAGTCTAACTTTTGGAGACCAGTGAGTTTACTGGTCTTTCTTACAGATCAGAGTTAGATGGTTAATTATATGAATATGGCAGCATCACTGCAAAGTTCCATCTCATCAAGGATGGTAATCTCATAGAACTGGCATCATAGATCCTGGTTTTTAATCAGTCTTTTACTTCTACAAAGGGCCTAGCATCTCCTAAGATCACTTGCTGCCAGTATGCGTGGTGGAGTGGAGATAAAAGCTAAAATCCCAGGCCTGGGTCTTCTGATCCTTCCAGGGAGTGTCAATAGCTTCATTATCATTGGTACCACCTGGTACCATTGTATTGCTCTATCCTAGTTGCTATGGCTACCAAACAAATTCCAAGATGGCACCTCTCCAGGACTAGAGGAAAAGGTACCACACAATACTTGTAGACATTGATTTACTTTTTGGAACGTCTTTCCTTTGACCTGGCAATGCTACCTCCTTGTGACTCAATGTTCAAAGACCATTTCTTCTTCTCATGATAACCTAAAATAATTTGTATAAAAGAACGACTAATTGTACAAAATCAGAGCCATGGAGCTCAATGGGGCATCAGATAGAGAAATAATAGCAGAAAATTTGTTTTCAGTATTACAAAATTCATTCCACTCACTGAGATGGCCTTAGATAATTAGAGAGCAATAGTTCTTTGATTTAAAGCTTGGTTTCACCACACACTGTTTGGATAGCCTTATCTTCTCCTTAAAAGGGAAATAATAATTATAATAATAATAAAGGAAACAGTAAGCTTTTAAATAGTCCATATAACTAACCGTTCATGGGGATGACACAGTATATCCTCAAGATTTGGTAGGTTTGATGTCTGTCATTTCTGCTAGTTAGAAAATTATACCCCTTATGCTTGACTGCTCTACAGCAAAAGAATCCACTTTTCCTACTTGCACAGTACCCTTTGTACTCTCACTGGATAATCAGTCCCGTGGTCTATCATATTGAAGTCCCAAAAAGGAGCAGACAGCTAGGATCTAGCTACAAGCCCATCCAGGGTCCTTTACTACTAGAGTTGGCAATGCAGGGGGGCACTGTCTCATCTTCTATATGTAATATTGTTCTATAGTGAATCTATTGGTCCAGATGAGATAATTAAATGCATCCATATAGAGGAAAGGAGTGCCAAACAGAATGGGAAAACACTCACACCCAGACTAAAGTCACATAGCCAATACCTTGTTTTGCCAATGCTACCTTGAATTGACTTTCTCAAGCTTGTCATCTAGGAAATGTGTTCTAATCACAAAGACAAAGGCCAGAAATATTTTTTCTGAGTAAATAAAATAATGTCCAGAATTAATTGAGTTACACTGAAAGAGGTAGGAAGAAAAAAGAAAAAGGAAAAAAAAAAAAAAAAACCTTTCTTTTTAAAGGGGTCAGTCAATGTTCTTGAAATGGTCTGAAAAACCTCCTGGATTTGAAACACAAGAGCAGACTTCTGGAGTAACTAAAAAGTATCTATGCAAAACCACAGGGGGAAAAATAAGGAAGAAATGGACTGTATATTCAAGAAACAAGCAAGCGGGGAAGGCACTTCTGGAAGGAAGTAGGAAATAATTGCCTTCCTGTGCACAGGAAATCTAATGTGTAACAAGTAGGCCATTCCTGACAAAGGCACCTATTTTCTTATTTTTTTTACCAAGGAGTAACTACTTCTAACAACCATTCTGTTTTATTTACTATTTGACATCCATATATTTATTTATAATTATCAAAATACAGTTGATGTTTTGGTCCTCAGAATTCCTTAAAGGGCATTTGGTATTTCTGAACAGAGAAGTTTTCTGTAAGACTGGAATCTGCAAAGAAAATGAAACAACCCCAGGTGGCTAGGACTTACACTGACAAGAGCAATCTATTGTGAAGAACACTAGGGAGAAGATGAACCCACAGCCAATGAAGGCCAGTCACAGCCACTTGGTCACTGGAAGCAAAGTCAGTACCAGGGAATGAATTGAAAGCAGAAAGATTCTAAACCTAGGTCAGGTGAAATGAAGCTCATTTTTTTTTTTACACTGTCTCTTTCCACCATTTGATTGTGTGTCTAGACTTAGCAGTTTGACAATCCCTTGTCTCTCCAACACTTTCCTACATCTACAACACATCTAGATGCTCACTGGGGTCATCTGTAAATGATTTTAGAATGAAAAGTTGGACTAGGCATGGCAAATTTTCCAAATAGAGGCTGAGATGTAGTTCTCTGGTTGAGGCCTTGTCTCACATATGTGAAGGCCTGGGTTTAATCCCTACCATATAACAAAATAATCTAAATAAAACTATCAACACATAAATGTGAAATAAATGTAATAATTATTATGCTCTTGAATAATATTTTTCAATGTATTTTAAAAAGTCTGAAGGCATTTCTGTATTCTTCTCCCTCAGCATAAATTGAATCAATAGGTTGACTGCCTCCAGGCTACACCTCAACCACCTCATACTTCATAGTTCATCTCCTTTGAACTTCTTACCTCATGACCCACTTAGGAATAGCACATGTTTCTGTGGTTTCTAATAAATTGGGCCTTAAGCTAACAACCTTTCTTGAGGAGAGAAACTTTAAAATACTTTTTTATGAGAGCAGAGTACAATATAACACTGCTGCTATTTTCTTCATAATCATCAACAAACATTCTGTCAAGTGTGTGTGTGTGTGTGTGTGTGTGTGTGTGTGTGTAGATGTACACACACACATAAACTTCTGATTAAAATAGACTGAGGATTGAGAAAGTTCTGTCTTACTCCCCAATGCTTTCTGCTCCTTCAACATAAATACCGCTGTTGTAGTTTGAAAGTGGCATATCTGATCTTCCCCACAGTGCATGTGTTGGATAATTTGGTCCCAGGTGGTGGTGATGTTTGGATGTGAAATGTTTGCAATGTGGATACTAGCTGAGAGAAGCAAGACATGGAGGTTGGGCCTTTAAGTGTTACACTTGTTTCTCACTCTTGCCTTTACTCACTGTGATCTGAACACCAAGAAGTTCCAACCACACCTCCTTGATGCACTGTGTCCTCTGTCACCATGACTCAAAATAATATTTTCTCTCAAGTTAATTGTATGTAGCATTTTGTGACAACAATATAAAAGTAACCAATACCAGGAATACAATTTAATGCACATCTGTGGAAAGCTTTATATAACAAAACATTTTGATGAATACAACAGAAGACACTAATGTTGGCTAACCACTCATCTCAAATTTATACTACAATAAAAAAAAGTGAGAGATATATAATGATAATTTATCACCTAGAAGAAAAATTGACATCTATAATTAGTGTAAAGAGAAAATAAAAAGTTGGGAGAGGTAGTGCTCAGTCATTTGGGTCTGAACAGTGGTTCTGAAATTAGAGTGTCAGAGAGAGTAATAACAACCAGGACTTGGGGCATGCTCAAGAGTTTTTAAGGTTTCAAATAACTCTGTCATTATTGGTCTGGGGACTGTCCTTTAAGAACTTCTAAGTTGGGGCTGGAAAGATGGCTCAGCGGTTAAGAGCACCGTCTGCTCTTCCAGAGGACCCAGGTTCGATTCCCAGCACCCACGTGGCAGCTAACAACTGTCTGTAGTTCCAGTTCTAGGCAAACACCAAGGCAAATAAATGAATAAATAAAGTTAAAAAAAAAAAAGAACTTCTAAGTTAGGACTTGGTCTTCAATTCTGGCTGCACACTAAACTCCTAGGCATCTTTAGAAATTTCTGGTGCCTAGGATTCATTCCAAGCTTATAATAAATGAATACCAAGAAGACTGTAGCCATATGAGCTGATGAATCGTAAGCATAGCCGTCTCAGGATCTGGGAGACAGAGAAAGCTAATGAAGAATAGGGAGTCAAGAGAGGTCAAGTATGAGGCAAAATTAGGAAGGTAAACCTGACTGATACATATGTAGAGAAAGGACGTATAGGGTTGGGTCATTCAGCTTCATTGCCAAGCTAAAGAGCTTTGTATTTCTTCTGGATGCAACAGGAAATTATTAAAGACCTTCGAATAGGATGGTAGCATGGTCTGGAAGCACAACCCTGAGTGGATAAATACAAGACTGGTGCTTTGAGACAGGCTTCAGCAGTGGTCCATTTTCTTAAAACCAGCCTATGGATACATTTTCTTGAGTCTATGAATACTGTGTGTTCTACAAAAATGCTCCAATTTTGTATCTACCTCAAAGACACACTAAGAATATATTTCACCAGTTGAAAAGGCAAAATTCTCTTCTAACAATCATCAATGAAAAGATTTTCCTCAAGACTTAATTGAGCTTCCTAAGCCAAGTCGTCTTAGTCAGAAAACAAGGAACAAATTGATTATGGATTTAAGGTTGACATTTTTCTTTTTTATGAAAGGAGTTAGTACATTTTATAGCTCTGTTAAACAGTGATGTAGACAAGGAAAAAAAAATATAACAGGCCAAGCCAGTTCAAATCTGAATCATCAGGATCTCAGAGTGCATTTGCTAAGAAAGAGGAAATAAGCAATTGAAAAAAAATTATGGACTTCAAGATTCCTAGAACTGATAAATGATGAATGGAGCAGATACCATAGAATGAACAGGTGTGTGAAACCAGGAAGTAGTACCAGACAATCACCAGAACCAACTCCCACCACTCGCCCTGGCCATTTTAGAAATTAATCTTCAAAATACCCACCGTGTGCATGTGTGTGTGTGTGTGTGTGTGTGTGTGTGTGTGCATGTGAGGCACAATACCATGTTTGAGCTACAAAGCCTGAAGCTAGAACAAATTTTTCCTTTAAAAAGAAATGTTAAGCAAAATAAGCCAAACTCATAAAGATAGGGACCACACTGTCTTATAGTGACACTATATATTTATATATCTCTCTGATGTGTGTGTGTATGTGTATGTGTGTGTGTGTGTGTATACACATCACACATGTAAAATCACAAAATTATAAGGAGAATTGTGAGAAGGAAGAAGAGATTTCAAGAGAGTAGGAAGTAAGGAAAACATAGACATGAACACAGGAGATGTTCAAATAGAGGATGGAAGAGTTTAGCTGGGAGGCCGGGGTCAATCAGAGGAGGGCAGAGAAGGAGGGCACTGACAGAGGACCTCAAAGGAGAGGAATGGGTAAGAATTAAGGACAGTGCCATATGTATATATGAAAATACTACACAGATCTATCAACCAGTTTACTCACAAGAGAGAATCATCTTCTAATAATTGCGGAAAATAAAAGCTTTTAAATTACAATCTAGTTCCCTTCTACTGGTTATGGTTCATTTTACTTGTAATTATATTATCAAGAAAATTCAAGATTCCCCTTTGCATGTCTTAGTCTTGCTAATAAGAGAATATTAAAATGGCCATAGAAGAAATCTTGAGGATCATTTTATTAGAGTCTAGAAAGAGAAGCAATAGGGCAGGCAGGGTGTAAATATTGGAAGGTGCATGGAGGAGGGAGATCCTATAGAGGAAGAAGAAGTTACTCCATTTTGAATCTGGGTTCAAGAAAGCCTTCATGCTTAGCAATGCGTGGTGGAAGGGGAGGAGACAGGCATCTTCAGGCACAGCTTAGCCTTTTGACGAGATCTAAAACAGGCAGGCTTAGCAGTGTGGCATGAGGGCAAAATGGGCTTCTGTGTAGTACAAGTACATCATCCAAATGAGAAGATAATTATTCCTCCCATCTCCTTAGCATATCTTTGGTTCTGGTGTTCTAGTCAGGTGATTGACAGGCTCAGCTGTAGCAGACTGACGTACACAATACTCTAATCATAGAGCAGATCAGAAAGCCAAGTCCCCACTCAGGGTCTGAGGTTGAACTCAGATCCCATTCTTTGGGTCAGGAGGAAGGAGATTTCCCCTAAAGAGTTTCAAAAAATTCCCTCAATTGCTACTCTTTCATATTTTTTAAATCCTAAGGAGAGGGAAGCTGATGTTTCCTTTTGTAGTATTACCAGGGAATCAGGTTCAAAGGCAACCATGAGAGAAGAGTCAACTCTACTAATATCTATAATCACTACACAATAACAGTGTAGAAAGAAATATAATATTAAAATTCAAGTAATATTTATTTAGACATAGATATGTTTGAAAAAATATATTTCCAAATAAAAATGTATTTCCATAGCAGTCATGTCTTCATATATGGCCTTTTATTTTTTCTCCCAAGTGAGGGGTCAGCTGTCTAATGGCACATGGAGGAAACTACTTTCCCAACAATTCAATAACCCTTCGGTAGATGCCACCATAACATGCAACAATAATTATTTCCAGAGGTATAATGCTATACCTTAATTGCATCTCTTTATTATCTTCAGAAATTAAAGCCTCAGCACAAAAGATTCTAGAACTTTTTCTAATTCATTTTCATGGTGGCAAAGCCATTGGAGTATTTGAGATATTAAATATTATAAATATCAAAAGAAATATCAATAATCTAAGCTAATGAAAATGCTACAAATCCTGTTCCTGTGGCCAAAATGTATACAACCTAATAGGAAAAGTGAAACTAAGTCAACAGAAGTGGAGATTACATACCTGAGCTTTCGATTGTACTGTCTGACCTTTTCCAGGGAGGCGGTGTTGATCTGGGCTTGAAACTCTTCTATTGAAACATTGTCTCTATAGTAATATCCTTCCATGCTGTCCAAGGCTGCAGAAATAAGTTAACAGTTGACATACAATCTTATAACTTTGTCTCTGCACCTCACCTTCAATCCTGCTAGTTTTTAATAGGTACAGAGTGTCTAGTATGAACACATATGGAAAAAATGACTCCTAAGGTGAATGAAAATGTGCCCTGTGCTCTCAAAATAGATATCAAACAGCTAGTGAAATTTCTTGGGTTGTTGTTGTTAAATAGGCAAATGAAATTTCTGGTATAAAATGTCCTCTATATTTGAAACATTTTGAATTGTAGAAGACTAGAATATGCTGCCCTAAAATATGAGGATTATATTCAGCTGATTATTTTGAGAAACTGCAGACATAAGAAGTATTCTGAAAACAAAGTAAGAGGAATTTGTATCCAAAGCAGAAGCCTGAATTGTTGTGTGAGCCTGTACTGGGCTGGAGTGGGGGTTAGAAGGTGGGAGGGGGGAAGAGGGTGGGAGCTGCATTTGCATGCACATCCCAGTACATCTATTAAAGACACTAGTGATGGGGGGAGAGGTAAAGGGTAGGCTTGATCAGTGTGTATTAAGTGGAGGGGACAAATAAAGAGATCTATTTATCTCAATTCTATTGTTGGGTTTCTGGCATGAGCTTTAGACTTAAAGGTAGGGGTCTGAAATAAGAGATTATAAAAATATATAGTTGGCAGTCTTGGGTCAAGCAGTCTAAGGTTTGATTAATGTTGTCTTAGTTCTAGTTATAAAATATGGTTTAAAGAAGTCCTCCCTGCTTGAAGAGACAACTTGGTCTTTGGGAGAAGGTTGCTTATACTCCAGGGTACAGTTTCACCAGGGTGCATGACTATTGTCATCTGGTGGTCCAGATATGTATATGAGTTTCTGGCCAAGACTTTCTGGCCTAGCCCAGAGGTTCAAACTAGTTCACAGTCCTGTGGCAGTTTAGCCTCAAATAATCACACATAGGCTTATATTAATCACATGCTGATTAGACTATGGCTCAGGCATATTGCTAACTAGCTCTTGCATCTTAACCCATTTCCATTAATCTGTCTTGCCACATGGCCCATAGCTAACCTGTGTTTCTTTACATCTTCTTCTCTTGGAAGCAGCTCACATTGTCTCTGTCTGACTCTGCTCTCCTTTCCCTTTATCTATGCTCAGATTTTCTGACTACTTCTAAGATTCTTTGCCATAGACCAAAACAGTTCCTTAATAAACCAATGAAAATTTATAGCATATAGAAAACATCCCGCATCACTGATCTGCTCTGTTGTTAAAAGGTTTGGGACTTACCATGATGTACCTTTATGCTGTCAGCTTGACAAAAGGGTGAAATAACTAAGCAAATATTCTTACATGGATGACATGCTTACATACAGAGGCAAGCAGGCAACTTTGGGGGAGGAAAAAAGGCAGGGATGCTGACCTTCTATTGTGCCTTTGTTGCCTTATAGAGGCTGATTTTTTTCTTTAGAAGGAACCTTCTGAGTAGCTGCTATTATAGAAATTAAATTGCTAGTAGGTTGCTTCACCTAAATGAGTTTGTAAAAGGAAGTAAAAATATCTCCAGGGCTGTTAACATATTTGGCCTGTGTTCTATATATTGCTTCTGGACTCACAAGCTTTTAAAGGAAAATAAGTCAGAAAGAGGTTATAAAGTAAGATAAAAGGATATAGAAAGTTCTAGACATCATGGGACGAATATGAAATAGATTTTGGTAAAGGAGATTAATCAGAAAGGGTTTTGAGATTTAAAAAGTTGTCCCTAAGGAAAAGATTGTGTCAAAGGAACAAGAGGAAGAAGTAAAGGATGAAGGAAGGTTTGAGCCTGGCGCACAGGGACGGCTGAGTCATGAGAAGACCGATAAAAATGAAGCTTGAAGAAAGCACCTATATGGTTACACTTACTATAATTAAATATTAACTATTAAATACATTTAGAATCTTCCTAGTGTCAGATTTTACTAAGTGCTGACTTCATCAATCTGCTCTAGACAATAAAAGGGAGCCTTAAAAGGAAATAAATAATAATAATGATAAATAATAAAATATAGTCAGTAACCAGTCTCCCCAGCCAGATATCCTATATCAGTTTTTAAGTTTGACTTTTGGAACTCAGAAGAACTGAACACAATAAAAATGTTCTAAAAGACTTAGGACCAGGTCACAGAGATGGCCTTAACTCTGGGAAATGGTGAGTTTTCCGATCAGAAAAGATCTTGCCCTGCTGAAAATCCCAGACTAAAGAGAACATTGAAGAATTCCCAGGGAACTGAAAGAAATACTGTCTAAAACTCAGTCTTAAAGACTAGGGTAAAGAGGACTGCCATTGGAAATAAGGGTGTTCCATCCATAAGGCAGCTCTGGAGCTGCTCAAAGATCCTTAGAGAAACCCCCCTCAAGCGACTACAGATCTCCATCAAGAAGTCTGGAGTATTCATCTTTCCCTCTGAATTTTTTTTTTTTTCCATCCCTGTATATCCTTACAAAGAAAATATAGGTGTAGCAATCTTATTTGTATGTCTACCCTTGATAAGCCATGCTTATCATTCTTATCCTCTATATAGTTATTGTTAACTCTTCCACATTTTAAATTCTTTTTACTGTGTGTTTTTTTTTAATAAATACAAAATAAAGGAAAAAAATAAAAAAAAAAAGAAAATAAAAAAAAAAAAATAAAAAAAAGAAGTCTGGAGTAACTTCCTCTTCACATGGCAGCCATTATGGAAATAGCTTCTTTCTTTTTGAAAACAGGCTCCCTAATCCCCGCTCCATGAAAACTATAGCCTTTTCTTCAAGTGCTTATCATAACCAGTGTTGATGGGAGCTCCCAAACTAAAAGATCCAGTGTGACTTTAACATGAGGAATGGGAGATACCATTTACTCTCATGCTTTTTATTTCTTCCTAAAGCTCTTGTCCTTTTGTTGTGAAGAGATGGTAACTCCTCTGCAGGGTCTTTTGGTATCTTGTTGGTCTGTATGTAACATTCCACCTTCCCAGGTTTAAGACCCAGTGGAAAATATTGATTAACCCAAGATTTAAAGGCTATAAGTTAAACAGCAATACTTCTCTATTCAGTAGACTCAAATATCCATACTTTTTAACTAAAAAATTCCAAATGAAACTGCCTGGCTTACTGTCCTTGAGTTAAGGGACAATTCCTTGGACACATTACATCTTACATAAGAGTTATCTATCTTTGAATGGACAGTATGCCGACTGTTCAGTACGTGAAGATTCAGAGGTTGGTGTGTCCTGTTTAGAAACAAACAAACAAATAAAAAAGAAGCTAAAGATTTAAAGTTCCTGATTTGAAAATAAATAAGCTATTCAAATAAGAAAAAAAGATATGGAGGGTTATAGATACTCTAAGAGTGCATGAATGGATGAGCATGAGCAGGAAATAGATTTTTGGTAAAGAAGATTAAAGAGAAAACACACTGCTTCTAGTTAAAAAAAAAAAAAAAAAAAAAAAAAAAAAAGTTTGGCTCTTATCTATTCCAAAGCAAAGAGAAAAGTGAATATAGCAGAAAACTTTAGCCTGTGTCACAGAAATGGCTAAGCCACAAGAAGGCTGACAAAAGAGGAAACTTACAGATAACAATATAATTAAAAATAACTTCTAAGACCTATAGAATATTGTGTGTGTCAATAAAATGTCAACTCCCCCCACAAAGGTGGAAATTTAGGGTTGATCAGAACTCTGGGACAATAAGCTCTCTCTCTCTCTCTGTCTCTCTGTCTCTCTCTGTCTCTCTGTCTCTCTCTCTCTCTCTTTCTCTCTTTCTCTCTCTCTCTCTTCCCTTCTTCCTCCCTCCCCCCCTCCTCTCTCTCTCACCCCTCTATTTATATTTACATTCCATCATTCAAGTAAGCATTATGAATAACAAAAATTGCAGCTGAATTCAGTGAAATCTTAGGATAGTGCTTTTATTCAAATAGTGAGATTATTCAAATAGGTCAGAATAAAAGACACATGTAACATTTCACTCACTTAAAAGGTATTTTACTTAACATAGTTTTCTTTTCTTTCTTTCTTTTTTAAAAAAACAAACAAACAAACAAGCAAACAAAAACCCTTTATTTATTTGCCTTGGTGTTTGCCTGTAACTGGGAACTGGAACTACAGACAGCTGTGAGCTGCCATGTGGGTGCTGGGAATTGAACCCTGGTCCTCTGGAGTCAGTGCTGTTAACCGCTGAGCCATCTCTCCAGTCCCAGTTTTCTTTTGCATAAAATTGTATTAAGGTTCTTTTGTCTGTTTTCAGTGGACATGAATCACACAAGAGAACTCAGAAATCTAAGTTTCATATGTAGGCTGCCAGCAGCTAGATCAGTTATGGATGCAATTTGACAATGTAATTCTTTTCCCTTGAATTGGATCATCAGTCACAAAATCTGATTTTCAAATAAAACTTTCAAATTTGATTTTTTTAAAAAAAGTTCATTTTCTTCCAAAGCTGCTAAATGCAATAATTTGTAAACTATATAATGAGGTGCCATGAATTAACAGAAAGTTATCACTTTCAGGTTTCTTTGCTTTACTTCTCGAAATTAGCAAGATACCTAGTAATTTGAACTGTTATATTTCCTAAACATCTGGGATCTAGTACATACCACAATGAAACTTCTAGAGTACATTCCTAAATTTGAAATTTTAAAGTAAAAGTCATAATTGTTATGTAATTATGTAGAAGATTTCAGAGGATTCATGTGACATGAACAGCATGGTAACCTATCCCTGTGGCTTCCTTTCAAGTTTGGTGTGTTTTTACTTCCCAGTTTCAACATTAATTAGAAAAGTTGTAAAAGACTCAAACAATCTCCAGGCCCTGAATAGGGACAGGGGTAAATGGAAGCCTTCTGCTGAGACAGCCTCAAAAGTAGACAGGGTTCACTCCTGCTAAAGGATGGGAATTGTTTCTCAGTTAGTAAGGTGTTATTCCAGGGGGCATCAGTCTACCAACATACATACTTCAATGCCAATTACTTTTTCTACTTGAGAAGCTAATGATGAAACCACTGTGCCACCATCAATGGGCAGATTAATTAATTCTCAAGACATTCAAGTTCTCATTCTGCATATGGAATACTAAGGAGCTACTAATAATGGCTGTGGGGAGATAATTTTATTAAATAATAGGATTGAGAGCTTGTAGCATTTATAATATAAAAATATGTAAGTAAATAAGAACTTATTTATTGAAAGAGTTATGTTCTAGGCAATATGCCAGATATTCCACAGAAGTTAATAATTCAATGTCTCTGAGCTGTGGATTGTACTTGAGTCTGCTTACCTAAGCAGACAGTCTGGGAAGTGAGCAAGGGTTCATGCAAGGACACTTTAGTTTGTAGCTTCAGACCAGAAAGATGATGGCAGTGGGGAGCAACTTTAGTGGAACCAAGGATATATTAAGATGTACTTTCCTAAGGGCCTAGTGTGGTCCTTGGAGCCCCAACAACAAGGACAATTATGTCTATATAATTGAGTATAATTTTAATGAGCACTCTTCTGTTCCTTATTAATTGACATTTTATTGTTCTTTTGACAACAATAAAAAATTTATATGACTATTAAAATTCCTAACAACTTATTTTTTTCACAAACAGGAGAAATGTCTAAGTTTGCCAGAAGGTTTAGCAAGAATCTTATGGTGCATAATAAGGATGCAGAGAATAAAAACACAAAAGATGAGTTCTGAGAATAAAAACACAAAAGATGAGTTCTGTATTTAAAAATTAGATTTGTATGGCTAGTAGAAAGAATAGAAATATTTCCTATTGTAGCTAAATGGTATGATTATTTATCATCTTTTAGATTAACGTAAAACATAAGAATGTTTTAAGAATTAAATTTCTAATCTCAGAGAAAACAGATTAAATATATAATAACCAGGGTAACTTCAAACTTTGTTCTTACTAGCATTTCCTTATATAATTTCCTTACTCCTTATGCATATAATAGCATTCTCAGACTATGCTGACAGACTTGATTTAAAGCATGAGAACATACTCAAAAGCATTTAATTAAAAACAATATTTAAAACATGACTTGACTTTGCTTGTTTTATTGCTAGCACTTTAGAATTAAAGGAAATAAAGTATCCTATTAAATAGCTAGCAAACAAGTATATGGGACATACAATTAATTTTAAGAAAAATTAAATGTCAAATTAAGACTCACAGTGAACCACATTTCCACTTACTTAAAAAAATTCACGTTGTTTTCCAAAAAACTGATCAATCAAGAAAAAAACATAAGATCCATTGATATGGCCCTTGAGTATATTCTTGATAAAATGAATATACTTAATATATCGCACGTCCATATTCACTGTAGTAAATACTCACTACAACCAAGTTACAGAAACAGCTCAGAGTCTATGAGTAGAAAACAGCTCAGATGAATGAGTAGAAAAAATGTGGAGTTCAATTTACCAATAAGAAGGAATAAAATCATCTCATTTGCTGGAAAAAATGAATGTAACCAGAGATGATCACATTAAACAAAATAAGCCAAAGTCAGGAAAACAAATGTGTCACATGGTTTCCTCATCTATGGATCCTGGGTTTTTTGTTTGTTATGTTGGTTTCTGTTGATTTAAAGATTTCCAAAGGAGATGCTTTTCCTTGGAGACAAATGGGAAATGTAAGCTATAGTTCCTGTCACTGGCCACTAGAGAAAGACTAAGCTATAGTGACCTTATGGGAAGAAGAAGCCAGGTGATATGCTCAGGTCCCCTTGGGGCTTCTTCAGCTGAATGTTATGGCAAGTAGATGAGGGCAGCAATCCTAGTACAGAAGCAGACTTTACGAGTCTAAGCCCCAAGGGATGAAAGTCTGGTCATGCTACACGTCATCAACAGAAACCAGCCGAGGTGCAAGCTCAGAGAGAAATTTGTCTATACTGAGAGCAGGTACAGATTTCTAACTGGTGTTCATATAAGGAGAAGGAAAAAAAAATCTATTGAAGTTTTAAGATGAGCTATAGGCATAAGGGTTGTAACTTGTCCCAATAATCAGTTCTTTTAAATACTCTCTCCTAGAAGGAAGGGAAGCTGACCAGGGTCTCATTGAAGCCTCCTGCAGGTCATATAAAAAGACAAGTTCTGAGGGACACAAGGCTACAGAAGAGGCTCCAGGAGCTGCCACAGAGATACCTGCTAGAAAAAGCCAGACCATTTCCTAGCTGCAGAGTCCTGAGGAAGACATCCGTGAATCCTTTACCTTTAAGAACATCATCAGCTTTTGGTGAAGAAAAGTCTAAGCCAAAACCATGCCCCATTGTAAGGGCAGCCTGGATCTTAATGCATCGTTAGCATGGAGTACTTTTGACACTGCCCTTAACCTGCTTTGCTCCAGATACATAGACTCTGGCCATCTGAACATATATGAAATGAATTAGTATAATTAGAGATCAACTGACTAATTGCAGTGATTCATAGTACTGTGGTTTCTTATCCTGATGGGCTCAGAAACACGTAGAAAACTGCAGAAATATCTTCACTTTTGTGCACCACCTCCCAGTGGTTCTGTATTAAAGGCTGCAGTGAAGGGCTGGGCATGGGCACTTCCTAAAGTCTTTCCAATACAACCTTGAACAGTCCACACTGACAACTGCTGACAGAGACTTAAAAAAAGTAAGTCAGGAGAAGTGGAACTTGAGTACTGATTCTCTGTGTACTACTCAACCCAAGAGTTGTCCAGGAACCCATCTACATTAAGCTGTGCAACCTATGATGAAGTGCGCATGTGTAGGAGGCCTATTATCTTAAAGTGATCTTTGCCTTCAAGCACTGTGGAGTTTTTGTGACAACTTTCCAGTCAGGCTACCTCTGTCTGCCTTGCCTAATTACTATTCCCAGGCTGTGGCTTCCTGTAATACTCCTTTGCCTTTGATCTTGCTCACTTCCGGGCCTTCAGAGGAAGAGAGCAATATCTTTGTTTCTGCTTCTACAGGTTATGCTGAGGGCTCACACTGAGGACTCCCCCAGGAGATTTTCATAGTCACAGATTGTCTTTCTATTTTTATAAGGAGCAAGTGAAGAGTTACAGACCCTTCAAATAATGTTTATTCTGGGAAAAGACCATTTCTTTAATTTAGTATCACTTTTAATCACAAAACTGGGTAATTGGTCAGAATGAGTCTGGATCTCCCAGGCCTGCCAGGATACTGAGAGATACAATAGTAGCACAAGGGAACTTTATGACTACAGAGACTTTATTTCACCTCTTTAAAATGGGCAGATTTTTAATGACATTAGCTGTTTTCATTCTTCTTTCCTTTCTGTGTTCTTGAACACAGACCCTGCCCCCTTCCATTTTTTTTGAGACAGGGACTCTGTGTAGCTTTAGCTGACCTGAAACTCACTCTGTAGAATAGGCTGGCCTGGCATGCACCACCACTCAGCAAGGTCTGGCCAATTAAAGCTATAAAAATGAACTTTCTGGTCCAGTATTCTCTGCTTCATCCAACTCTGTGAAGACTTGTTGTGGGATATTTAAACATGCTGTGTGAAAGAAGCCTTCTGATTAGTGTAATAAAGAGTGGAACAGCCAATAGCAAGGGAAGTTATGTGGGACTTCTGGGCAGAGAGAGGAACTCAGGATGAATCTAGGCACATGGGCGATGGCAATGAGACACTGAGGAAGTTGGATGTTCAGAATGGAGAAGTAAAAAGCTACATGTCAGAACATAGATAACAGAAACAGGTTAAATTATAAGAGCTAGTTGGAACAAGCCTAAGTTAAAGGCCAAGCTTTCATAACGAATAATAAGTCTCCATGTCATTGCTAGGGAATCGGCAAGTCAGACAAGAAAGTCAAACTACAGAGATTTCTGAAATATTTCAGGTAAATCTCATATATTTCTAAAGATCTACCTTTGGTCATTGTTTCTTTTTCTTTTGTGTTTTCTTTCTTACAGACTGTGGCCAATATTAACCTTAGCTACCACATACTTCCAAAGAAAAAGAAAAATGCTACCTAATAGCCCCTTAAGATCATAGAAGTGCCCTTTTGAGGGGAATCAGTTTGGAAAGCTGCAGGAGAACCACTTATATTTTAAAAACCAGACTTTCACTTTAATACACATGTGGCACAGAGCAAAATTTCACTCATGACAAGTCTGGCTTTCTTTTCCCTGATCATTTGTTAGTGACCTTGGTTGATTCTTTCTCTGCTCTGTTTATTTTCATCGACTATTTAAAAGCCACAGTAAATAAAGAAGGCCTTAAAAACCCAAAGGGAGAAGGTAGGAGAACTTGAATTTGTAGGGCACCAGTCACAAATTGACATAATGCTGGAATTCTAGCATGCTTACTTTGGGAAGCAGGGGTTACTCCTAAACTAACAGAGACCACACAGTAACGTAAATGTCTGGTCTTTTCTGGGCATCCAGGGCTTATCTTTGAGTTCACAGCAAGAACCTTCATTATTTAATCATTTTTACTTTCTTCCCTGCAGATGTCATTCATTGATTATTTACAAGGAAAAATGATCAAGACTACACATTTCCTCATAAAAACTTACCTAAGCAATAATAAAAGGCATCAATTTCCCCAGCCAGTGACACAGAAAACATTTAGTTTGCATGCACATTTGAATATATATATATATACATATATATACACACACATACATATATATATATATATACATAACAGAAGCCAGAGCAAAAACATGTATATGATTAATTAGTTTTCAAATAGAGACTCACTGTATTGCCCCAACTGGTCTCACATTAGCACCATTTCTGCCTCAGCTGCCTGGATGCTGGGACTATAAGCATGCACCATCACACTCAGCAGAAATACGTTAGGTTGAATACGTTCTATGCCATATAGTAGGCTAGTCACTTGATTTTTCTTCCATATTTTATTTAACTAGTTCATCTAGTCTCATTTACTTTTATTTTTTTGGACTACTTAATTTTTTTATCTTATAAAATGCTCCAATTCTATTTGATGAATATATTTAACTCACTCTGAGCAAACATTCCTAGAAATAATTATATTCCCTAAAAACTATGAAGAAATTTTTCCAATTAGTGAAAAAAATTCACTGCTACCATTAAATGTACTTTAAACATTAATACAGAGAAGTCATTTTACATACCCAAAGCCTGAAAAGACAAACACCTCACCTTGTGTAAAGAGAACAGGGTGGATTTTAAACCCTCCTCCATTCTTCAGTCGTTGAGGCAGCTGATCAAAATGGTACCGATCAATGTAGAAGTAAACTTTCAGGGCCTGTCGGCTTCCTTCCACTTGGTATGTGAGAGGGACATCTGGAGTGGCATTAAATGTCATGTTACTTCCTGAAGTCAAGAATATACTGGACAGTTCATTTGGATTATACCAGTAATATGTTAAACTTCTACAAAAATATATTTCTGAAATTTACTACAAAATAGTTTATTAAGAGTGCTCCCTATGTAAGCCTCTCAAAGTGTGAGAATGGCTGGCATCTCAATCACCCTTCCTCCAGACTCCAGAGCTCCTGGAGCTGCAGGCAGCCAAGCTCTGCCCTACAGGGAAACAAAACAAACAACACCCCCCTCCCCTCCCCTTCCCACCCCCACCAAGATCAGGCTATGAAACCCCACCAACCCTAGGCTACCCTGGAAAGTGATGCCCCGCAAGCAACCCTATAGACAGCCTGCCTTCTCAGTTTTTGCTGTTTTTGCCCAAACACAGGCAGCCACCCTCTTGTGTCTTTCTCAATAAATCTCTTGTGTAAGGTTTGCTGTGTGTTTTGACTCTGGGGTATTCCTTAGCTCTTGACTGCCAAGGTATTTTCCCCCAAGAGCATCAACCTTTGCATTAGGGAGGCTTTTTTCCTCAGAACTGTAACACTGGCACTGTACATTAGGTCCATGTGATACCCAAAGTGCTACTCCATAAAACAGTACTGAATCTGAGTTTCACTAGCTAAAGAAGAGATTGGAAATAGGGAAGATGGGTGAGCAGAAGGATACATGGAAAAATAGACCTTTTTAAAAATAAGTTTGAAAAAGAAAAAAAAACATATACTAAAAAGTAAAATTATAGAAAGAAAAAAGAAACAGGTTTCTTCCTGAGCTAAATATCAATTTCTGTAACGGAACTTGGTTCTACTTTGACATACCAGATGTCTCACTTACCTAAATGAGGATCTCTCAGGGCAGATGCCTCATTCATATTTAGTAACAATGAGCCCATAGAGTATACTCCTTAAGTAGTGTGTGAGAAAATGGACTTCATAGCAACCATTAACAAAATGAACATGGCTTTTGTAAGCTCTGCTCCCTGAGTAATAGATTAAAATAAACCACATCTTGTTGGAGATGCCTTATGGTCATTAGAAATTATTTTTCCAAATTCTTGTCGCTACTTTCAAATACACTAACATTAATGTGTAAATAAAATAATATGTAAATTAAAAAAAATTAGCCAACCTGACTGGCTAACACACTGTGGGAATATTTCACAATGCAATGCAACTGTAAACCCTTTTCCTTTATGGAATCCGCAATATCTGTGCCCCATTCAAAACGAATATAAAATAATTCTGAAAATACTCAAATTAGAACACTCACCCTAACTAGTTAAAAATTAAGAACAAAATTTAGCAGGCACTTAATTTATCATACTAATTCAACATTAACGCTTCAAACTTGCTTCCTAAAACTGATGTAGAGTTCAAGTCCAAAAGCCACTTATCACACAGATGGCAAGCTCCCTATTTATCTATTTAATTGTTTATTTATTTACAATTTATATACAAAGGAGCTCTGACAGTGATGTTTCCCCAGTCTCCTTTATGCCACATCATAATGTTTATTTTATTTCTGTAACTGTTTCATAGACAGGCATTAATGGTTTGATTTAGGAAATAGAGAAGTGAGTTTCTCAACTGAAGAGTTAGAAGAACGCCTTTCTCATGATTGGGAAAATCTTTTATTTCTGGTTGTTAAAAATTAAAAATCAAAACCAAACCAACCAAACAAAAAATAAGCATACTGGTTTCCATGTGTGTGGGAAGACTATGGAGTTCCAGACTAACCTTAACCACAGAAAACAAGATGAGAAAAAGAGAAAGACATAAAAAGAGAGATATAGGGGTTAAGATGGAGATAGTGAAAGACAGAAAGATTGTGATAAAGACAGACATAGAAAGAAAAGGTATAGATTTATAGCTGCTAAATATTTATGTATGTTGCTTGTTTCATATGCTGTCACATATGCTACTGTTAAACTCTATGCACTTAGTCGTTCTCATCAATGTAGAAAATTATGATAAGTGGATAATGTTATTGAAAGGAGGACAATAATGCCATAGATATTCAGAGTGGTATAAAGTGAAGGCAGAAGGGAATTAAGGAGGTAAAAATTACTGAGAATTAGTAACAACGTTTTTACAGTGAGTAAAAAGTCAACACTACTAGAAGAAATAAAATGTTTCCCAGTGCATAATTCTTGTCAACACAGAAATTACCTAAAAATAGACAAATTAAATCTTATGAACACAGAAATTACCCCCAAATACACAAACCAAATATACCACTATTAAGTGGGATTTACACAAAAAAAAAACTAAATACAAAGTATGGAAACTATGTAAATCCTAGGGGACAGCACAGACTTTCTCCGGTTGATCCTTCCTGCCCTCTGTACACTGTCCTCTTCCCCAAAGGCATAGAACCAACTTGTCTCTATACCAGTCATGCAGACTTGATTACCCATCATGGCTCATCACAGAAGTGGAAAGATGAAACTATCTGCCATATATTTGAACAAGTTCTAACTTTCTTATACAAATTAAGGAAGACATGACAGATGCCAGGTATTGACTCAGCTTCCATAGTGAGAACTCTCTCCTATCATCATTTTGAATTTGCTTGGAATGTTGATGTCAGATCCTGGCCCAACACTTTAAAAAAAATCCGGATCCCTCAGTCTGAAGAAATAAGGATGAATGCACAGGGCATCTTGCTCCCTGGGATAAGCTAAGAAGCAGTTCTGTTTATGTTTCTATTGGTCCTGATTTATGTTCTAACTGGTATCTGGTTCCACCACACTCTATGTCAATTATACTATCCCAACCAAACTGCCTGGTGTAAAACTTCCTACCAGTCCCCAAAACTTTTATAAGTAAAAGTCAGGTATTGCCCTTTGTTCTGGGGGTTACTCTGAATGTGCTTCTGCCCTGTCCAAACCATCCTTCACATAGTGGCCTTATCTTTCTTCTTAAGGCTGTGACTAGGGGCCTCACACTCACTATGTGAATAAGGCTTGTAAAACCTCTGAGAAATCCATCTCCTTAGAAGCTCCCTCTAGAGTGTTGGGGCTAATGGTGAGTACCTGACTATACAGTCTCTAAATGAAGCTCCTCTCAGTTTTAAGAGAAAGTTTCTCCTTCCCTTTAAGGTCCAGGCTATGTTGTTTTACTGATACCCTTCTAATCCATGCTCTCCCACTCATGGCTCAATCATGGTCTCCAGGCCTTTTCTCTTAATATACTTCATTTCTGAATGGCTCCAGGTCAGCTCCTCTCCCAAACCCACAACAGCTGTTCTTTCTTTCTTTTTATGTTTAATGGTAGAGTCATGTGGCATTGAAACTGGTGCTACACTAGAAGAGAATTACTTGCTTTGGAAGTCCAGGTTATGCTTCAAAGAAAGGCATAAAGCGCATCGCAAACACCACCAGCATGACTCTTTGTCATGAGCACAGCCATATTTAAACCCTAACTTTTTCTAGAGTATTACAATTACCTTTATTATTTTGAATGTGCCCAACACATCAATATCTCTTACTGTGGATTAAAAGAAAATTATCCACAGAGCTCATCATTGTATTTCTCCTGATTATTCAGTTGTCAAAAATGTCATTTTGAAACCTCAGAGGACAATGAATGCTCATGAGGATTTATAGCTCCTCAAGCAGCATTTTAAAGGATGAACAACATTAGGTAGCATCTCAGAATAATTTCTTCAGCCTCCAGCGAAACTGTGCCTACAGCCTCACGGTAAAACTAAATGTCCTTCTACCCACACAAGTAGAAACCTCATAATTTATCTAAAATTTTGTTTTTAATCAAAATTTATCACCTCTTGCCAAATAACAGCTCTCTCTAGGGTATCACTAACTTTTACCTTTGTATTCTTGCTCTTTGTGTTCAGAAGTAGAAATAAAAATTAGTGACAATTCTTTCCTCTCTACCTTCATAAAGTAATAGAAATAGTATTGATATTTGAATTTACGATCTCCACAGATCCCCGCACATCCCCACTGTGATTTCTCAGTTGAGTCACTCAAGAGCTTCCTAAATGGCCTATGAGCTTCTGTCCTGTTTCAGAAGGGTATGTGCAATACACCAGCCAGAGGCATCCTTTTGGAGATGTAAACCAGTTCCTGTTCTTCACCTGGCAACCAGGAGATGGAGATATCTCACTTGTAAGAAGCCCTCCTCCACGGTCCATCTCATACTCTTCTCCTTTTGCTTGCTGTAGCTTAGCTAAGAAAGGCTGGTTTGTTGCTCTGAAAACACATCCCACATTCTCCTGCCTGAGACTTGAAGTCCAACACACGCTTCTCCCAGTACCTGTGTGACCCTCTCCCAGACCCTTCAAAGCCCAGCTCTCCTAGACCAGAGTCCTGCCCCATCCTATTATCAGCCTCTTTTATTCTGCTCCTTTATCTTTTTGTTCTGATCTATTCTATTGTTACTTTTAACATAACATCAAATTAATTTGTTTTTCTGACCTGTCATTTTCTTTCCTCATTTCAATTTATAATCCACAGAAGGCACCATCTGCTCAGTACTCCTTTGAACCTGTTACCCAGAATAGCACTGGCAAGAAGTAAGCATTCAAATGAAGTTTTTGATGAGACAATGAAGGAATGATTATCATTATTTCATCAAGTCAAGGATTTGAAGTGTGTACTTATTTAGTCTCTATCTAGCAGACTAACCACTGAGAAGGGGAATAAGAACATCTCCCATTTCTGAAGACTCTCGTATCTTCTATTAAAATATACAAGATCTACACACATGTAAAAAACCAGGAGGTATATAAAACTGAAGATTTCATGGACTGATAGACATCTTCTTCTTAAACATATATTACAAGATTGAAATCGTAAAAGAATGATGGTAATTTTAAAAAATTTAAACACATGCACAACAGTCCATAAGTTATCTACATAACAAGTATTGCCATTCAAGTATGAATTCTAAAATACAGCCTCTGCCAACACTAATACTGGAAAGTGGATAAGTCAAAGAGATCCCTTTCAGTCATTCAACTCATCTAAGTTGATGCAAATGAGAAGATGGGATCGTTTGCTGCCAGAAGCACTCCTTACACAGTTACTCACTTGCAATCAGTGGCTCCTCTTCTGATGGTCTGAAGAAAAAGGAAACTTTTTCCAAGTCAAATAGAGCAACCAGTGTGTCCTCAAGCATGACCTGTTCATCTTTCTATAATTGAAGGAAAGAAGCTATAAGATGACCAGACAGTGTGCTGTCAGATCCCATGGTGCAACATAAATCCAAATTAGAATCACTTCACTTTTGTTTTATCTCATAGAAAACATAGTGTCAGCACATCTCTGAGAACTCCTATTCCAAAATGAGATCAAGAAGTGTGCAAAGTGATGTTCCTTGTATGGTTTTCTAGTTTTGTGTTATTTTAATATTTAAATTACTATATGTACAACTTTCAGTCTAACTTGTAGATAGAATCTAATTATAATAATCTCATAAATAATTTATATGTTTGGTCTTTCAGTTCTAAAAAATCAGAAAATAACAGCTAAGAAGCAAAAAAAAAATCTTTATTTTTAAGTTAAAACTACATTAAATTACAGCCATCCTGTTTTATAATAATTTATTCATTGTTCAATTACTGCTTATTAGAATCATAATAAGAGCAATTTTCATGTATAGATATATTTGTTTTCCAAAGAACTTACATCATGCTCACCTTACCAGCTTTGTAGGGTCCTTAGTTTAGAACATGAATAAGCAATCCAATTCATTTCAACCACTTGTCTCATTTCTATAACAAGATTTCCTGTGCATAAAATAACAATTCACTAAAAGCTCTTCCACTACACTCAGCCTGCTTCAACCCACAGTAAGCTTTGAACAACTTGTTGAAATACATAAAGCTTGTTGAACTTGTTAGGAAGGATAATTCATGCTATTAAGAAAACAAATGCTGGGACTAGACAGATGGCTCTCAATGCTCTTCCAGAGGACCCAGGTACAGTTCCTAGCACCCACATGGCAGCTCACAATTGTCTCACTCTAGTTTCAGAGGACCCAACACACAGAGACATACATGCAGGCAAAACACCAATGCACATAAAATAAAAATAAATCAGTTTTTAAAAATGAAAACAAATGCTAAAGTAAGAGATAACTTGTAAGTGTAAGGTTATTTGCGTCATCATTATGATCCTAAGTACACTGTAGAGAACAGAGTAACTGCTAACAGGAAGGGCCAGAGTGAGCAGGGAAAGGTGATGTCACTGAGCTATGCACAGAAGTGTGTGAATGCATATACATTCATGGAGGATAGAGGGAGATGGCTGGGTGAGAAGTGACTGTGGTTTGTTTCTCTGTCTCTCTGATATCCCAGCTTTTCCCCAATATCTGGCTCAAGTTTTTATTATGATACTAACTAGAATTTGTGCAATAGTTGTTGTTTGGTTTTGCTCTTGGACTTTGTGTGAAACATGGGTGCTGAGGATTCAAACTCAGGCCCTCAGGAACACAGAGAAAGAGCTCTTACCTACTGAGCCATCAACCCGGGCTCCTAAACTACTTTTGAAGCAGGAGAAAAGTATCTACTATCTGGAAGTTTATCATGACTAACAGAAATCACCATTTTTCTTAAAGTTCAAAAAATATTTAGGAGAGTTCCAAACACCTGAAGCTCTGAACATTGCAGTGTGAGCTGAGACAGAACTAGGGAACAGCTGACTGTGCCTAGGACTCCCGGAAGCACAATCCCAGGTGACTTCAGCTTTCAGAGAGCCACAGTCACAGGTAAGCTGGTGGTTTGCTTTTTTTATTTATTGGTTATAATTTCATTACAATTCCCCATTCCTTTTCCTCTCTCTAGATCCTATGTCCCTTCTCTCACTCTCCTTCAAATTCACAGCCTCTTTTTTCAGTCAATATTATTGCATGCAAGTGTATATATTCCTAAATATAAAATGTTTGGTCTGAATGATGTTATTTGTATGTACATTTTCAGGGCTTTGTGTTCTTAATACAGAGGTTTCCCTGAATGTTTTCCAATAAGCTCTGATTGAAGAATCAGTTATTGAAATAAATTTAAAGGTTTCACAAGGCCAGTGTTTAAGAAGAGCACAGTTTCATAGAGATATATAACTCACAGATTATGGAATTCACTCAGTCAAAATACACAGCTCAGCATCTTTAATGCATGCAGAGCTGAGCCACTTATGTTGTCATCTAATTGTAGCATATTTTCATCACCTCCGAAGGAAACTGGGCATCATAAGCATCCTCCCTGGAACATCTACCTGAGCTCTTAGCTCCAGGCAATAAAATGTCTTCTTTGATCTCTGAAATGTATCCATCCATTCAGCATATTTCATCTCAAATCAAGCAAACTGTGCTCTTTATTGTCAGGATAGTTGTCTTAGGCTTGTGCTTCCAAGATTCATGCACTATCTAGCGTTCTTCATACTACAAACTGTCTATGCCTAAATAAGATGAAACACAGCATTTAACTTACCTATTCATCTACTGATAAACACCTGAGTTGGTAACAGTTGTTATGTATTTCAAATAACACTCAACTTCATAAATGAATAGAAGGTTGGGTTTCTGCTGGGTATTAATTACCTAAGGACTAGAATTTCAGGAATATGGAAACATTGTCTAATGTCTTGAAAACCTGGTTAGCTGTTTCCCAAAGACATCACACTATTTTCCATTCCTGTGACCCATTTCCGAGGACTGTAGTGTCTACAGATCCTCACTACCACTGGCTATTGTAGAGGGCTCTTGCTTTATGCTTCAGGTTGCATTTCTCTGATGGCAGCTGATACTCTTACCTACCACATGCTTCCACATCATCTAGGGCAGGATCTACTCAAATCTTTTTCCCACTTTTAAATTGTGTCATTTTAAAAATTACCACTGAGTTTTGAGGACTCTTTGTACATTCTAATTTCTGCAATTTATTGCCTCTATGATCTGTAAACATTTTCTATGAATCTTGGAGACTTCAAGTAAAATTAAGCTTGAAGGCAAAGCAGCAGCAATTGACTAGACATCAGAAACTTTAAAAGAAGAAAATAGAATAGAAATGAAATCCCACTCATGTGTCCATTTTTTCATTTACTCAGCCAACAAATACTGCTACAATGTTAGAAAGTAGCATGACTATCATACGTAATGTACATGGGATATGCTATGGGTTTTGTTTTTAAATACTTTGCCTAAAGTATCTTACTTTATATTAACCAAATAAATAATTTATTGGCCCCAACAAGTGCATAAAATCTTTTCTAAAAAATCTACTTCCGTATCTCTTAGCCACACTGAGATGGATGCTTTTACCTTTTCATTCCAGAATCTTCTATGAATGTGCAGTATCACCTCCCTACTCATCACGATGAAAAATGCTATTTTAATATATTAACACATATATATTTATTTTAAAACTATGGTACTTGGTAGTTACACTTTCCAAAGTATAAGTACATTTATACTTAAATTTGTATTTAAGAAGATGAATCAGGGCTCTCATGTTCAAAATCAGAATTCCATTTAACGCATCTTCAAAACATTTATGTAAATAAAAACAGAGGTTTGTGCAAAACTACAGAAAAACTCCAAAGTTCTCTGTATTTCAAGATACTTTTTTTCATCTTTATCCATGCTTACATATGGCATTTTCCACTGAAGGTGCTTCAGTGTTCTTACAGTCAATGGAGAACACTCATGCAAAGGAAGAACAAAAACTATTTAACACATGGAAATTTTAAACAGATTGCCAGAGAGTAGCTGGTCTGTAAAGTGGATTATCATCAGGAGTGGCAGCTCAGGTATCTGGGAAGCTGCTATTTCTGGCCTGAGTGGATTTATAAAATCCTCCTTTCCTCTCATGACTTTTTCCAGTCAGTGCTTACTAAGAGTTACCAACATTGGAGGCCATCCCAGCTTTTAGCAGCCAGAGACATGAGATAAAAATCAGAAAAGATGGAATACGCTCCATATTCTTATTAAAACCTGAATGACCTTTGGGAAAATCCCTTTAAAACAGCCCAGTGACTATGAAGAAAACAATGAAGGAGAGAATGCGGGAAACTGGTGAACTGCTCCCTATTTGGGAAATTGACCACGTGAGTTACAGCTGACACAGACAGCAGCTGCCATAAGATTCCTTACCAAATTTGGTGACAGAAGTGACTGGAAGTGAAAAAGAACACCTGCATTTGCAATCTGGTCCAGCCATCTTCTGCTGGCTTCCCAAGTCTCCATTTCATTTTCCTTGCTGTTGTCAAACATCTGGTTTAAGGCGGCCATGAGCTGCTCAGAAAAGGCACAGACAGTAGCCACAAGACTTTGGCAGAAAACCATGTCTCTTCGGAGCTGGGTTTCACTATCTGTGATTGAAAAAAAACACAAAGGAAGCTTGTAGATGTTGCAATAGCCAGGTGTGATGGCATACACTTTTAATGCCAGCACAGATCTCTATGAGTTCAAGGCCAACCTGGTCTATTGTGGTAATATATTTTATATTTAATAAAATCAGTCTGGAATATCAGAGAACAGAATCACCCACAGTCAGCCATGAGGGTCAAAGAGTGGTAACTCACACTTTTAATCCCAGCACAGTAATGACCTGAATGGTGGCCTAGGGCTTTAATCTCATAACTCAGGAGACAGAGATCTTTCTGTGTTTCTGTGAGTTCAAGGCCTCACAGCCAAGCTCACATCTTTAATCCTAACTCTAGGATTATGATGCAGAGTTGAGCCTGGAAGTGAAACAACTGGGCAAAGAAGATGAAGAAGATGTAGGTAAACATTGAGGTATTCTGTAGGAGTAAACAGCCAGGCAGTAGTTTTACACACAGTTAGTCCCAGCACATGGGACCCAAGACAGAAGGAAGGATCTCTGTGAGTTCAAGGCCAGCCTGGTGTACAGAGTTCCAGGACATCCTATACAGTGAGTTCCAGGTCAGCTAGGAATACATAGAGACACCCTATTTCAAAATACAATATAACCAAAAATTGTTGCAAAGACTACCAGCAACATGGCACAATAACTGTAAAGGTGCAGTATCAACACACAACATACTTTGGCAGTAACCAATAGCTTTCTTGTTGGACTTAAGACCCACTCAGCATGAAGGAAACCATGCTGTTACTAGAAACCTACCCAACAACCCAGATCTAGTGGAGTCATGGCTCTTGGAGAAGAACATTACCACCTTATTAAACTAACATAATCCCTAACTACATTCTAAATTTCCTTCATAATCACTGCAACTCTATTTTGTAATCATGAATTTATTTTATAAAAACTGGAAAAATATATAACTTTGCTCATTCATATTTTTGTTATATGACACAATTTTTATTTGCTTAATGACTCATAGTCTAACTGTACACTAACTGTGCTGACAAACTATTAATATTTTTAAAATAATCACCTTCAAAAATATGTAAATGCTAGTACATGTCAAGATAGCATATTTGCTGGCCAACTGCTTATTTGAGTAAACAAATGTACCTTATGAATTATTCAATTTCTTGAGTAGTAAATATGTTTACATTTATAAGACTTGGGATGCCTATTTTTTTCCCTGATATCTAATAAATTTAATTTTAGGACAAATTGATTTTAATATGTTTAGTAGAATTAATAGCCAATAGGTGAGTGGATTTTGTCTGACTAACCTAGACAGTATGCTTTCCTGTGACCTGCCTAGCTAAGCCGGGCTAGTTTATCAATGAAAATGATGGACATCCAGGGCTCATGTAGCATCTGTACAGACTCTAGCCACATAACCATCAAGCCTCACTTCAGCATGAGGTGAAATCCATGTGTAGGAGAAGAAAGTAGGGCAAATAATTTCCCTAGCAAGGTGGGCTAAGTATTCTGAGGGTTTAAAGTGCCTTGTGAAATGAAAACCTACTACCAGTAGTGGTGTAAAATATAAAGATAAATCTTTGACACCCAAGTTCTCATTTTATTGACAAAGACACAATTTTTAAATCATATATCAAGAACATTGAACGTTTATTTTTAATAGTCATCAAAATCATGTTTCTATGCAATGCAGTTGTTTTATGTTAATTTTAATATTAGAAATATTCACTCTTGATATTTTTCTTAGGAAGTAGATTAAATATTAAAATATCTAGTATTATATTTAAAATATTTCTTTATTAATCTGAGCTACATGAGTGATCTTCTTTGGCATATGAAATGGGTTGAATATGATAATTCCATAAGGTTCAAGATAATAATTTAATCAACATGTATATGTTTGGTGTCTCTCTCCAGCAATTCTACACCATGTGCCCTGTTCTGCCAGATGGAAACATTAGGTAGGTATCTATCCAACACGAAAACTGGAATAAACTTTATTCAGTTTTCAAATAAAAAAAGCAAATCACTTGTTTGAGTCATACAAGAATGGGCATCCTACAACTGCCTACTGAAGGACTGAACAGAAACTGAAGTATTCATGCTGACTAATAAATGCAAATACATGTGGTCATGCTCTGACTTCTTAGAGTCTGTGGCCAAATTCACAAGGCCTATGAGTACAAAAATAAAATAAGAAGTGGGCCACCCCGCTTCTTTGACAGCCCTGCTTTGTTTTTTAGATGTCCTAGAGCAAAGCAGGAAACCTGAATAAACTTTAAAAAAAAAAATAAAAAAACTTATTTCTACCATCACAGACCCAGGACATCTCTCTCTAAGATGGATAATTGATAACACTGTAAAAGTCTGTTTCCCATTGGATCATCCATGAATCAAGAGTAGAAGTGGTATATTATTTGAATTATACCATAGACTTTAGAGGCAGCTAATGAGAATTCAGCTAGTGTCTTAAGCCACAGGATTTGGAACTGTTCATGTAACTCAGCAGTAGAGTGCTTCCCTACAATGAACAAGAAAAAAGCTTTGTGTTCAATCTCTAATACCAGAAGAACAAAGAACCAAGACAAGATTTATTTCTACTTCCTACTTCTTAGGTCTCTAAGAAAGACAAACAGAATTATAAAAGCAAAGTGGTTCTTAACAAAATTCAATCTATTAAGCCTATTGTTACAGCTACTGTTTTCTTAGCGCCTAGCAGTACTTGGCCCTGAATGGGAACCTGGCTCAGTTACTGAGCAGAGAAAGAACAGTATGATAAAGAGATGAACTAGAATCTGTTTCCTGACAGCAAAAACATATACTCTTTCCTTTAAATTATGTAGTCATTCAAAATTCCCCAATGTCCTTCTATACCAAAGCTCTTCTCACTTTCTAGTTATAAAAAAGTAAAAATAAAAAAGAACTTCAGAGAGCATCTCAACAGCTGTGCCCAGCTTCTGGAGAAAGAATGGCTTGTGTGACAGCTTGCTAATTATTTTGCTAGAGGAAGATTTTTTTCTTGTAGTAGGAATATATTTGAGAAAAATTTTTTTTGTTCCTACAAAAAGATTCAATATCCTTTCAATACTTTAGCTTCTACTATACTTATCTTCTACAAACACCTTACAAATTCAATACTTCCTGGCATCTCAGCTATTTACAAGTCTAGTGCCTTAATTTACTGCTCAGCAAAGAACACAGAAGGAGATAGAGAGATACACAGAAGTACTGATGGGCATTATACTAACACAGAGATGGTAGGGGACAAAGAAAAGAAGCAAAGACAAAAACAAAGACTCCACAGACTAGGAATGGAAGCAAAGCTACAGTAGGTCAATGGCTGCCTAGAGAGGGGGAAGCAGTCTCCTCCATAGATGAGCTCCCACACAGCTTGCCCAATCCTAAGTGGGCAGCCTTAGATACATATGTGGGCAGCCACAGCATACTAAAATGGACTCAGTAGGTTATATATACGTGTGTGTGTGTGTGTGTGTGTGTGTGTGTGTGTGTGTGTGTGCACAACAATAATAATGCATACCACACTGTGCATGCAAACAAGGGCTTCCTACCTGTTAGGTGAGCATTCTACCAAGGGAACTATACTCTCAGATGATAATTCTTTCTTATATCACCTATTTGATGAACATTTGTGACAGCTACTGTTTTAGGTATTTGTTGATGATAAAAAAATAAGTAGTGTTTGCTTTGAGAAGGGTAACAGCCCTTCTATAATTGTCCTTTGGTGTCATTGCTAATTATATTACACTCATACTAAATTCATGGTACAAGTGCTTTAATGTAAGATCTATAAATGTCTTATATATAAGATATTTTATTATAAATCCTTGGTCCAAAACAACAATTAGATGGTTTCATGATAAAATCTCATATCCCCACACCAACTGTTCTCTTTCCTACATCTTATACCCTTCTCTGTGATTTATTGAAGGGAAGTTTTGTTGTGCAAGCCAAGAAAGGTCTAAACCTATGATGCTCCCTTTCATTGGCTCCCCAAATGCTGGGATTGCTTGCCTGTGCTCCCATGCCCAGCTACCATTTTCTTAGTAATGAAATGATTTTAATATGTGTTTATGTATTATGTGTTTTCATATGTACTTATAAATCAAAATTGAGCTTAAGTTTTGTGCTCTCATTAAAACACTTAAATACATTTTTAGAAATCTTTCTGGTACTTTAGAGAAGGTAGAAGTCAGAGCCCCATTTATCTCTTCAAGTGGAATTGATTTTCTATTTGAAAACCTTTATGATCCTGGCCACATTGTCTAAGATAGTAAAAATAGAGCAAAACATTACCTGAGTATTCAAGAAGAGCCAGTAGTATCCTACATTTCACCTCTGCAGAGAAAGAAAACACACTTATTAACAATCCACTATGCTTGTGCAATGCACATGACATTGTATCTTGGTAGTAAAAACTACCATGGTCTTATTATATTAGGTAATCAAATTGTCATTTACTTGATAATCTAATATTGTCCATCTACTTAGATAAATGCTGTCAATGCTCAAGATGCTAGACTGTCTTCCAGTTTTGAATTACACAACAGAACACCATTCAAATACTGCCCAATTCTAGATAATCCTTGGCTAATTTAGGCTATTCCCTAACATACAAAAGCTGTGTTGCTAAGCTGTAAAAATAATAGTTGCTACTATGACTAAAAATTTTAAATAAAAATGTATGAATACATATAAACATACTCTACTATTCCATCCCACACAGGGTCAATCACAAATATTTGAAAAGTACATATTTATCTCATGTTCATCACTGTGTGTGGCTTACAATAATAAAGAGTTACTTCCATGTAATCAAGATTATAGTATGAAAAAAAAGGTTACAAATCATCCTGTTCTATGTATTATAGGTATGAAAGAGAGGGAGTAAACTGATCAAAAACTGCAGACAATATTTCAAAGTGCAATGAAGTTTATAAACGAGACTGCAAAAACAGAAGGATTTCAGAGGCAAGAAAGCACACACAACTAAGAACACATTTGCTATGCTCTAGCTTTGTAGCATTAGAAAACTTGAATTACTTCAGTATCAGATCATTAATAGATAATACTTTATAGTATGGCCTGTGTAGGAAAAATGAGCAGGAAATATACTGAAGATCTTTGCAAGCATTTTTAAGTGTTGTATATACATGAAGAGTGCTGCTACCACCCTAACCTAGAGCTGGGCGAAGCTGATATAGAATCTACAATGACAAAATATTTCATAGAAACTTAAGTTTAGACCATCAGGCAGAAGGAACATATGTAAGGAGAGTGGCCACAAAGAAATACTTCTGAAAATGAACAACATATCTAATTATCTCACTAAGACACTAGGACTAGGCCACAGTTACAAAATTGAAGTGAAAAATAGCTTGTAACTTTAAATTGGTAAGTTTAGATTCATCTGAGAGAAAATCACTTTCTAAGTTCCGAGACAGAAGAATGAACCACGAGTAAGACATTTACAAGAAAATGTGGTAATGGTGAATAGAAATCAGGAAACAGGGAGGGAAGGATAAAATATTATCAGCATTCTGAAGGCAAGTAAAAACTGAAAAAAAAATGTGTCTTATTGAGACAAATGTAGACAAAAATGAAAAAAGAAAAAGTAGATTTTTGGGAGGAAAATAGTAGATCTGTAAACAAACAACACTTTTGAAGGAAAAAAAAAAAGAAGAAAATGCCATCACTTACAAATTATGTGAAACGCTCCCTCCTGGAGGGACAGAACCCATTAAACTGGCAAGAAACTTAGCAGATTCAGAAAGAAGCCTCACAAAGGCCCTCCAGTTGGTGTGTCAGCAGGAAACATTGCAGGCCTAGAAGGCTTTGAAGGGCTGTGGCTGCTTGAGAGTTGTGGAAGAACACACACACACATACACACATACATGTACACACACATACATACATACACACATACATAGACACACATATACACACACATACACTCACATATACACACACATACACACACATATACACACACATACACACACACATACACACACATATACACACACATACACACACATATACACACACATATACACACACATACACACACACACACACATACACACATACATATGCACACACACACACACAGTGATGCAGCCATCTTGAGCCATTACATGCTGGGATGGGCTTTCTGGTGACACACCCATGTGCCTTGCCTGTGAGTTACCCTTCACCCATGCTCCTGTAAGTAGCATCTAGGCTTCCCATAAAAATTAAGCTTCATGTACTTTTTGTTAATTCTTGACAATTTTCTCATATTATTCAAAATTCCAAAGTTTTAAACTCAAATTGTTTCATTAGTCTAAACACACACCCTATTTTATTCATCTAGAGTACTCTCTGTGATGCCCGCTGTGATGCTTACAGGCTTCTTCATTCTCTGTCTTCTCATTCCTTACATCTCATTCCTTTTATTTTATTCAGAATGGGAATCACTGCAAAAAGTAATGGAGCATCACCAGACTCCAAGTTTTGCTGGCTTGTTAAGTGATTGTTGCTGATATCAGGCAATGCTCTTTGCTTTTCAGACTGACCTTCAACAAATTTTCTGATGTTCTGTGCAAGAGCCCGGACGCTGCTGGGAAGATTCCAAGGATCTTGCTTAATGTGAAGCCTCAACCTTTTCGGACAACTCAGCTTTGTCTCCATTTCCTGTTGAAATTCTAAACAAAATGGAAAACCACTCATAAGTGTAAAGCAGTTCCCAGTTAAGTCCATTTTGCCATTCTACAAGAGTGTTAATAAATTTCTTTAGTTATAACAGAAAGTGTGTTGAACCTAAATGAAAGCTCAATGTGATTTTCTTATAGGTATTTAAACCAGGAAACAGATATAGGTGGAAACTCTATTGTAAATTCAAAAAAGAAATGTGAAGATGTAATGCTATGCTCTGTTGTCTGAAGCCTACCAGCAAATTCCACATTCCTGAGGCCCTTCCCTTTCATGAGATATGACCAATTCGATTTTAGTATACTGAAAAAGCAACTTAAATCATTTGTGTCTTGAATTCATTCATTTTTGGTTTTGCCCCTAGAGGTACCAAGTGTTTTAAATTTTCAAAGAAACATAAAAAGTTTATAAAAGATAGTATAGTGATTTCTAATATTTTCAAGTGTGATCCACACAGCCATAGAGTCTGAAACAAAAGCAACACAATTTTTTTCTTCTGCAATATTTTTTGCTTAATATTATATTGCCCGATGTGTGCTATCATCTAATATTTATATCAAACATACCTTGTAATCCTCGACCTGGTGTGAAAAACTTGGTGTGCTCAAAGGCCCTTACAACAGCTTGTCCTTTCAAGAGGTTGGTTATGGAATCCATCTATCAAGGGTAGATTTCTGAGTGTTATAAACATCCATAATATATAATATATAGGCAAACATATGTATGTATATATGTACATGATTATATTTTATAAAATACTTTTTTAAATGAATGCTTTTGAAAATCCTCTATGCTGATGAAGCTTATCTTTAAGCAAAATATTATAAACAACTCATATTTTCACTTGAATATTTCCAATTCTTCCTGAAAAATTTATAATAAATAAATAAAAGGGTACAAAATAAAAATTTACTTCACAAATGAAAGTGAAAGTTAAGAACTTTAAAAAAAAGAATAATTTTCAAAGTGTTAAAAAATTAGTACTATAAATTTTTATTATAATTATAAAACATTTTGCAAAAGTAACATCCTAACATGGATGTCCAGACAACTGTGAAGTTTTTAAACTAGAACACAAAGCTGGGCACCAGGAAACATTGAGATAACCCACCCATAGTCAGAGGGCTTCTTCTGGATGTATAGTTCTTTTTAGTTTACTTTATAGTTTTCTATACAATAATTGGTATTCATAAATTTCTTTTAAATTAGTTGCTATAGAAATGTCTCTTAAGGCAAAGGAGGCTGAGAGACAGATGGCATTCTCCTTCCCAGCTCTTCACATAACATCTCAAAGATTTCTGACCTTGAATATGGACAAAAGACCTCCAATTGCCCCACACACCTGGCTGAAAAGCTGCTCCAGACAACTGTGCATCTTGTCTTGTTTATCATGAGATATTCGGATGCTGATAGGAAGTTCATCACCTATATATTAAAAAAGCCAAAAACCATCTTATTTTAACATGTTGAAATATTCTCTTATTTGATCAAATTTAAGCAATTAAAAATAAGATATTATCCCATATCAGAAAAGGAACTGAATCAGCTCTAACAGAGAAGAAAAGTCGGTTGGATCATATTCTAAAACAGTTGAAAGCAGGGCCCCTCACCAGAAGCATAAAGTATCAGTCTGTGTTTTATTGACATGCCTTTCTCATTTGACTAAATGTAAGGTTCCCTTGAGTGTATGCACCTTCTAAAAAACATCACCAGGCTAAAATGATGTCTTACTCCTCCACTCAAGCACCCATTCCCAATTCTTTCGGTAACAACCTTACTTCCTGTGTACCTTCAACTTCATGATGGAGAAGAAGATCAGAAGCCAGACATTAAATAATACTTTTAAATGTGCTCTTCTTATAACTGACATTTGCATTTGGAAACTAGCTTTATCAGTCACAATGCTATACATGTGGCCACTGAGAATGATCAATAAATTTGAAAATGCATGTGGAACATAGAAATTAGTCCCCCTTTGACAGGCATCTGTGACGTCCCTAACATCAAAGCACACCGGCTGTCCAGCACACGCACCTGAGTCCATCTCATCACTGTGGAAATAGGAACTGCACTGGCTGCTGCAGATACTCGTGAAGGAGGCAATGGAATTCCTGTTGCTGTTGCAGTCACTGCAAAAGAGCCAGATGTTGCTTTAAGAATATGTTTTCCCAGGTTTGTACTCCAATGTGGTGGCCAGAGAGAAGTGAAGGCCAAATATGAGCAGAGCACAGGGATATAGGAGAGAATGCCCTCGCGCTATGTGCTAATTAAAATTACAGTTAAAAAAATACTTGCATCCTTTTGCTATTTCTTATCACATAAATTTATGCCATTGCTACATTTATTAGTAAGTGCTATAAAACATTATGAGAAAAAAAAACCTAACAACACAGTTTTTCTCAGTTATTAAAAGCACTCTTTTAAATTCAAATATTTTAGATTTCCTTGTCATATAATTGATTCTTAAGTGAATTTTTAAAAATGTCTGGTTATAAAACCAGGAGTTTCATTATCTATTTAATAACAGTGGTTGGATAAGTTTCTGACAAAGTCTGTTTAGTTAACTTTCTTTTTCCTTCTGGTAGTTTATAGTACAACTTACTAAGGACATCTCGAGGTCCCCAAGGCAGCAACCTCATCTGTCACCACAGACAACACAGTACAGGAAAGTACTAAACAGGAAGAATATCTATGAAAGAATATTTTAGATGCTGTGTGTATGAGTATAATTCAGATTTTAGAAATAATGCCAGAGATTTTTTTTAACTTCTTAGAGTAAGAAAAAAAAATTTAAAAAAAAAAACCCTTGATTTTAAACCTACATTTTTATTGTAGTCTAGAGCGAGACTGTGGGGGTTATTTTAATTATCTGATAACTAAGATGTAAGGTAAAAGGTATTTTTAGAAATGTAATTTCCCACTGGAGAGAAAGCACAGACTCCCAGTATGAAGCATTCTGGTGAAAGCTTTCAGAAACTAAAAGCAAACAAAACAGTAAAGGTGTTCAATTCATTATTAAATCTCTAGAAATAACTAACTTTGATGTGGTTGTTAAAATCCTTTTTGGAAAGTAAAAATTACTGTAGCAGACTAATTAAGCAAGAAGTCATTAAGCAAGAGCCCTGGTTGCCAAGGTGAGTATCTATGGACCTCCGTGGACCCCTGCCTCCTTGTGTACCAAGTAGAGTGACTGCCAGAATCTGCCACTTTAGATGCTTGTGGGGAAGTATTTTACATTCTTGTGCTTAAACTATGTTTAAAAAGACCTGTTAATAACTGGTTTGATAGAACCCTACCTGGTGAGAAATACTTTCGATAGACCTAATACTGACACATTGTTTTCACTGACAATGCTATGAGCAACAGTGAGCATTTTTCCTTCAGCTAGTATAATTGAAACCAGAGATGCTGAAGATCCACACACAATACATGTGGCCAGTTGTGAAAGTGCTCGAGTGAGAATACTGGAGACAAGGTTTGGATGAGAAAAGCACTTCCGGTGATGAAACTCCTCAGAGGAACCCTTGAGCAGGAAGGGGAGCTGGATAAACTGTTTACCCCAAATTCTAAAACGGCAATCTAACACACAGTACCTCAAAATGTGACCAAATTTAGGAAGGTCTTTGATAGGTCAGCAGGATGGGTTTTTAATAAAATATGACTACTGTCCTATAAGAAGGGGTGCTATAATGGATGTTCAATGGGAGACACCTTAGAAAGATGAAGGACTGATGCCTGAAGTATATCCTTCCTTCTCAATCCTCAAAAGGAGCCAGCATCAACATCATTGGTCAGGTCAGGGTCCAGAGCTGTCTGACAAATTCTGCAGTTCAAGTGAGTCAGTCAGGGGTACTTTAAGCCCCTATAGAAAAGAAACACAAAGCTGGACATGGGAAATGGGGCAAAAAGGACTAATCTTTGCTCCCTAATAAACTATGATCCAAAGGACACTTTGAACAATTGCTATTCTATGGTTACATAACCAGTCTGTAAGAACAACCCTCCAACAATAGGGCCACACTGCTGGAGGGGAAGAAATGTTTATCCCAAATAATTCAGATCATTAATAAGAACAGCTTCAAAGATAATGGTGTTCTACTTGAACTGATGGTTATTTTGAAACATCAATAAACAAAATCAACCATCAATATTTTTTTTTTCAAAGCCTTTACAGAAATAAAAAACCTTTTGGCTTCTTGACGAGATCTGAGATGGAGGAACAGCTCACCTGTAAGAGTCTCTGTTGCTGACAGTGTCGTGTCCTGAATCCTCTTGCTCATCTCCGGCTACATTAAAGCAGACACGTTTGCTATTTCTCTCCCCCTTCTCATTATCACTGTCTGTTGGTATCACACACTCTGTTGTCTTACGCTCCAGCTTAGGAGAATATGTTATTGAAGACAGAAGGCTGCAATGTGACATTTTAAAAGAACATAAGTACATGTTTTGAAACTAGCTCAAACAGATACCTCTTTTATTTGTTAAATGTGATAGGCTTACAAATATTTCCAGAACGCTTCTGTGTGTCATGCCAAATAAACAGTATCTGTGTAAAAAGGGTGCTGTAGAATGTTTTCTTGGACTGCTCAGAAGCAACAGATCAGCACAATCCAGTACAGAAGGCTGTGTTCAAACCCTGCCTCAGCCACCAGAGCTTTATTATCAGAACTGATTATGGTGGAGGGGAATGAGAAGTACTTAGCTCCTGGCTGCACTGGGAATAAAACAGGAGTAACATTCCTGGTGCCTAACACTTGTATTTCCTCTTGGCATTCATACAGCTAGCATCCCAGTGCAGTTACTTCCTCTAAATTGAAGTGGTCCCTTGTGGAAAGGCAGGAAGGCACCCAAACTCAGTAGGTTAAGGAAACTGTATAAGCCCAGAAAGGTCTCCCCAGATAACAATTCACAAAACCTTTGTAATGCCTATAAAACCAGGAAAGGATGACTGGGGAGAGGACACTCTTCAATGGAGTTGCTTTCAAGCTGTTTGGGGAGTTCCAGGGATGCAGCTTTTGTGAGTCATCAATGGGCCTTTCATTGATGCAGCTTGAGTCACCCATGCTCCTATACACATCTTTTATGCATACGCCCCCTCCCCATAAATAGCCTCAATAAATGCATTCTTTAATCAAGCTAGACTTGAGTGACATCAGTTCTTTGGCATTGCTGCCATATTGGGGGTGCAGAAGCTGGCTGCTAGAAGCTATGCAAGGAATACTAACTGCAAATGCTCTCCATGCTTTATAACCTCTCTGGCTCATCCTCCCACCTTACAGACCAAGCTATCCTCGGCTTCCATCTCCGACATGACCTGTGTGACAGGGAGAATCCACACCATTAATCCATTCTCTGTTCTAACAGGCAGAAGCCCTGGATGACATCTAAAGACCCTAAATAGGATGACTGTCTATGTGTAGGGCCCAAAGCAACTTGACTGCACAGCTGCTATGGCAGACTTCGTGAGAGTCAGACTGAAAGCAGTCTCTTGCTGGCAGCACCTGGTAGTTCCAGGAAGGGCCCAAGAGAGGACATCACCCAGGGAGAAGTCAGCACATAATGGGAAATGCCTGACATTGCAAACGGGGAAGAGGACAGGTAAGCTCAAGGTTTATCTGCTGAGCTGCCGATATAGGGAAATAACCACTGCTAAATGTTGAAACATCCCTACAATTCAAAGCAGCCAATGGATTCGTAACAGGTACCCCTAGCCTGAGCTTGGTCCAATCCCAGGACTGTAACCTAGCTCTGAAGTGTCTGGAGTCCTCCCCCCAGTAGAAACCCTTGTCTTGTGCTGCTCAAGGTCAATCCAACTCCACCACTGTGTCAGATGAACCTGTAACCCCAGCTAGCTTGTCAATAAAGACTCTTTGTTGTTGAATCTGATCACTCTGTTGGTGATCTTTTTGGGAGTCTGGACTTTGGGCACAACAAAGATTGAATTGCATGAATCCTAACTGATCTTATAATAAAAACCCAGAGCCAGATATTGAGGAAAAGCTGAAAGATCAGGGGTGGGGGGGGAGGGAGACAGAAATAAGCCACAGTCACTTCTCACCTAGCCAACTAGCCAACTCCTCAGGCCCAGAGGGGTAGGTCCTGTCTCCATGGACCCTCAGACTGAATAGGGGAAACAAAGGCAAGTACAATCTGAAATGGAAAGGGGCTGAACTCTTCTCTACCTTTTATTCCTGCCCTACCTTATATTTCTTTCTCTGTCCAGCCATATCACTTCCTTCCTGGTGCTGGGATTAAAGGTGTGTGTGTTTCCTAACTACTGGGATCAGAGGCATGGGATCTCAAGTACTGGGATCAAAGGTGTGTGCCACCACTGCCTGGTTCCCTTTGGCCTTGAACTCACAGAGATCCAAAGGAGTCTCTGCCTCTACCTCCACAGTGCTAGGACTAAAGGTGTGTGCTACCACTCCCTGACCTCTTTGTCTAACTCTATGGCTGGCTGTATTCTTTGATCTTCACAAAATCTTTAGTAGATCCATTAATTAGATTAATATATCACCACAAGACTGAGTAGTTAGAATTCTAAGGCTAGAAGTTTGACTATGTGATGCTTTTGTCAGACCATTTAACTCAAGATTATGCAAATGTAAACTTGGTTTTTATTGTCAAACAAAATGCAACAAACTTGCAAGATGCATTAAACTATACTCAAACTAATGGCCTACAGATGATTTCTCTAGCTAATAATCACAGTTACATTTATAAAATACCTATGACACTCACTTTCAACTAATTGTACATTGTCTATCTACTCATTTGTTCATACCAATACAAATACTCTTTTTTGGGGGTATTTCAAGAAATAATTTCTATATGTCTTATATGTATTTTACATGTGACATCAAACCTAATGTTGTACATTGAGTAAGGAATTTTACTGATTAAGAACATGTTTCATTATTAATATTTAAGTGTAGTAATCAAGAAAACACTGAAAGCCTCTGCCTTTGTTGGAGTGTCAATTGCACGGGTAGGAAGTACAAACATTTATAGTTAATCAGATGATGTCAAATGCAGAGAAAAAAGGATGGTACTAGGAATGGGTGTGGCTCAACAGTGGAGCACTTGCTTAAGCAGCCCGTTCAAGACCCACTAGATTCAATTCAGAGTTACACATTCACATAACTTGGTTAAGGAAGTTCTCACTGAGGTGACACTTGAATAATGGGTGGCATCTTATAGTTGTTAGACACCAGGCAAAGCTGGAGAATTCCATTGCTCAAGACTCTGGGAACATTTTCAGTAGACCAAAGTGATGAATTATCTTAAAGACAGTTTCTCTATTTTGGAAAGATATTTCTAGGCCTTGTAAGACAGATTGTACATTTATTCACTCTTTCCCT
Source organism: Sigmodon hispidus (assembly GCA_004025045.1). Classification (NCBI taxonomy): domain Eukaryota; kingdom Metazoa; phylum Chordata; class Mammalia; order Rodentia; family Cricetidae; genus Sigmodon; species Sigmodon hispidus. The sequence continues at coordinate 172,179 of PVIH01002115.1, forward strand.
CCATGAGATTAAAGCATTAGACTAGCTCCAATTACCCAAGCTCCCACTGCAGAGACAGATGAACACAGCATACCAAGGAGGAAAGGCATGCAACAGGGGACCTTTCTCATCTCACAGGGAGCCCTCTGAGCTTGTGGGTATTTTAAATTAGAAGTCATGGGGCTGAGCATAAACAGTTTTCTCACAGTAATAAGAACTGTATCCACATTTTAAGTGGTTGCAATGTACTTGTACTGGCCCTCTGGGGAAGAGTGTTTAAGCTTACAAATAAAAAGAATGATGAGAAAGAAAAATCACATGCATAACATTTCTAGTTTCCAAGAAGCAACATTAAGCATGTACATTTTTTTGTGTGTATAGGCAAAAAATATTTTCCTTTGCTCATTGAGAACATGCATCTATCTACCAAAGGTCTGATTAATTAAATTCTGGGTGGAATTCTACTTCAGAACAGTTTCCTTTGGATTAAACACTGATTGATAACAATTTTGGCACACACTATAACTCTCCTACCTATGTTCCAAAATACCACACCCTCATAGTATTTGTTGGTTTTTATAGTAGACATAGTAAATATGGACTATTCACTGAAATCTAAATTCTACCTTATTAAGTAGGTATTAACCCTATTTTAGCTGGGGGTGGAGTGGGGAATGAGAGACATATTGTCACACACATACACTGCAAATTAAGCAGAATTTAAAGCCTCTGCCTCTGTCTTTAAAACTGGGGAGGGTGGGTGATCACTGGTGAACATATCAAAGTGGGAAACCCACTGATTATTCACCTTCCCCTGTCTTAAAGATGTCATGAATCACAAACAACTCAAAAGCAAAATTCATTCAGTTTCCCAGAGTGAAACAACCACCAAGCCCTCATCAGATTGGTAACATCTCCTTTCAACAGGTTACTGCAAAGAAAATTCACCTCATTTCCATCTATGGATCTGAAACAAGGACTAAGTAACATGTGTGTAATAGAAAAACTGATTTTTAGAAATGATTTGGTGATAGGGTATTCAGGCATTAAAGGAAGACAACTTCAAGGCCTGGTCCTCCTAGGAATAAGTAACTTCTAGGTGGGCTGGTCATGGCATCTTATGAGGCAATTTCTTTATTGCTATCACAGCGTCTGCTTCTTCACCCTGACCAAGAATAATTATCACGTGGTGAGAAAATGATCTGGTAACAGCCTTTTAAATAACTTGCTAAGCTGAACTACACTGCTGCATCTCTGAATTCTAAGGGCAATAGGGAACACAGGCATTTGGGCAACTGTATTGTTTTAAAGAGATTATGCTGCAAATCAAATCATGTGGAAGATGTTTATATTTAGAATTAAATTACATGCTGCTCACAAAGAAGACCAAATTTTCTTCTCCAGCCATTGTTCCTGCCTTGTTACATTTTCACAATAACAGAATAGATAAACCAGAACTGAAAATGTGTCATTTTAATTAGTTCCAGTCATTGAAACCTACTCATTGCTAAAACTAGTGCTTTAAATATAAAAATCAAAACCAAGTGAAGCAATGCTGTAATTTACTTTTTTTTGTTTGTTTCTTGAAAATGTATCTGTTTGCACTCTGGCCAGGGAAGCAGGCAGGATAACTGCAGATCTTCACCTCTCCCTTTTGTCCTCCAAATCCAATCGTTCAGTCTCATCCCTGACTCTGCAGCAGACCTGATGTGAGTCCTCTTCTCAGTCTGTCCCAGGAACTAACTGGGCAGATCTTGCTGTAACAGTCTGCTTTTCTCAATCCTGCTGTCTTTCCCGTCAGCTCCCCAGTTCATCCTGTTTCTAAGTGTCAGTTCCCAATACCCACAACCTGCGACCTCCTCCTCCCCTTAGTGGTGACATCTAAAGAATTTCCTACAAGAGAGAAAACAGAAACCAAGGAACTAAAAACTCACCCAACAAAAATAAAACCAGATATCAGCACCTAGAATTACAATCTTTCCCCCTTCCAAGATGCCTAAACCCCAATAGCAGCCAGGGTGAAATGTCTCCATTAGAACCCAGAAATATTACGCAGTAGGCTCTGGTTGTTCTAAGCAGAAGCACAAGAAAGAAAAAAAAAAAAGACCTTAAAATAGCCTTTATAAATATAACAGAATTCCTTAAATAGAAAAAAACAAATGAACCTCTTAAAGAAATCTATAAAAATGCAAACAAACAGTAGAAGAAAATGAATAAAATCATTCCAGTTCAGGAAATTAGAAATAAAACCAATAAAGACAACCCAACTGGGGTAGATTGGAAATGAAAAATTCAAGAAGGCAATCAAGAATCACAGAGGCAAGGTTCAACAACAGAATATATGAGATTGGAAAAAGACTTTCAGGAATTGAAGATAAAGGAAAACATAGATACCTTGGTCACAGTAAATAATAAATCTAAAAAACTCATGACATAAAACATCCAGGAAATGTTGGACACTATAAAAAGGCCAAGTCTAAAAATTAATAGAAAAAGAGAAAGGAAACAAAATGCACGTTAAAAATAGCTTTTTAAAAAAATGTAGAAGAAAATTTTCTTAACCTAATGTAGGAGAAGCCCATCAAGGTGCAAGAAGGACTCAGAATACCAAATAGACTGGATAAGAAAAAAAGGAACACTAGGCACATAATAATCTAAACACTAACATACAGAACAAAGAAAGACCATTCAAAGCTACCAGGGATAAAGACCAAGTAACATATAACAGCAGACCTATTAGAATTACACCTGACTTTTCTTTTTTTTCCTGTATTTAATTTATTTTATTTATAAAATAGTCTTTTATCTATGTGTTTCCTTGCTCCCCCTTCCTCCCCCTCCCAATCCCTCCTCTTCAGCCTCCCTGCTCTCCATCCCCATCCCCTCCCCCGAAATGGCAGGAGGTCCCAAGGTGGATCAGCTCAGCATCCACTCCAGGCAAGTCCAATTTCCTCATCCTAATATCAAGACTGGGCTAGGTGTTCTGAGGAAATGGGCTCCGAAGTGCCAGTCCATACAGAGAATCACAGTCTGAACCCACCCACCCCTCAAGTCTACACATACTGCTCATGTCAGTGGACAGTTGCCTATCCTTGGAGGGCCTATAAACCCTACAGAAATAGAAGTAGATATTAAATGTCTCCTAAACAATAAAAACCCAGAACTAGATAGTTTTTTTGCATAGATTTTACCAGAATGTCAGAGTTAATTCCAATATGCTTTCAATTAATTCATAAAATTGAAACAGAAAGGACATTATGTTCATTTACAAAGATCATTCACCACAATTGAGCAGGCTTTATCCCAAAGATGTGGGGATGGTTCAATATACATAAATTGATAAATATGATCCACCATATATACAAACTAAAGACAAACAACCATCTCATCAGATGCAGAAAAGGTCTGAAGAAATCAAGTACTCCTTTATAATCAAAGTCCTGGAGAGATTCAAGATACAAGGGACATACTTCAACATAAAGACAATTTACATCTATCCCAGAGCCAACATGAGTTGAAATGAAGAGAAACTCAAAGCATTTCTCCTAAAATCAGGAACAAGACAAGGCTGTCCACTCTCTCCATACCTATTCAATATAGTACTTAAAGTCTTAGAACAATAAGACAACTAAATAAGTTAAGGGGATAGAAATGTGATAGCTTTTGTTTTATCTTGTTATAGTTTATTATTATCACTTAGAAGCCTGTTCTTTTCACAGGAAGGGATGGATCCAGATGGAAGAGGAGAAGAGAAGAAACTGGGGAGAGTTAGGGAGAGGAAATTGTAACCAGAATATACTATGTGAGAAAAGAATTCATTTTCAAAGAAAAATATTAAAAAGAATCTGAATAAAACAGAATAGCGCCTAACATAATTAATTGCACTGTTTCATGCTTTTCTCCGTGGACCATATTCAGAACTTTTTTCAAGTTGTCTTTTTAAAAAGTGAGGTTCTCTTAGTATTGAACTTCAAGACAAAAGAGACCTGGATGTCATCTTCAATGAAATTCCAGATTTTACCCTTTATTATTACATAGATTAGGTTCCTCAAATAAATAAATGGGAGCTTTCAAAAGATTCTTATGTACATCCAGCTGTGTGTGGATGCATCCACAGGGAGCCACATGATAAAAATAAAAATGTTGCCTCTTTAATAAAATAGAAGAAAAAATATATCCACTTCAATAAAAATATATCCACTTCAATAATATATGACATGAAAGTTGAAAAAGTTAACAGATTAACCAAGTTTAGATGAGCATCAGGAAGAGCTAGCAAACAGTGCATAGGCACATCCATAGCACTGTTATTGACAATGGAGAAGGTGGAATAATAATTCTTGGCCTGGGTGGGAACAGAGGACTTCTACAACTCCATTGAGAGTTGAATTCAAGGACTCAGTGCCCATGACAAAGACCCATCCACACATGTCATACTTATCTCAAGGGGAAGATAAGTTGATGCTTTTCTTATTAATTTCTACCTTCTCAATATAAATTTGAAATTTGTTATTACTACATATTTTATTCATTTCTTTGCATGAGAAACTGATTTTTTCCAAAAGCCACCTTTTCTTTACAATATTGAAGCGCTAAATGGAGACATAATCACACATCAAAATATGGCATGCCCCCTTGGGAAGCATAGACTTCCCAAGTATCAAATTCTTACATTTAAAAAAGCAGGGAGTCTGGTTAAAAAGGAGATCCTGAGCTGCCTGCATCCTGTCTTGGCTAAAATATCCAAATGATTTGTCCAGTAATTCCATTAAAATAGAAAAAGAAGAATTGATCTTAAAAATACATAGTTTTGCCTTAACTCATAATACATGTTAAGTATGTGTTATGATATACCATGTACTGCTTATGAATATTTCTGGGAAACATTTAAAGATTGTTTTCTGAACTGCAAAATACAACACTAGAAGGAAATCCCCATTTGCAGTTAGAAAACTTTTAAATGTATCCCCGCCTTAGTTCTCCTAACTTGCCATTAAGTCTCATGCACACAGGCAAATGTTCTATTACTGATCCATTAACCCTCCTCAGTCTGTTTCTCACATCTTATTTGGAGACAGTGTCTTGCTAAGCTCCCCAGGCTGGTCTTGAACTCACTGTGTAGCCCAGGTTGGCCTTGAACTTATGATGCTCTTCTTCCTTTGGTCTCCACAAGTAGTTGGGACTACAGACATGTGATAGTAGACCCAGTTTTAAACATGTTTCAATGTTATGATGACTGTTCATGCCTCGTTCTTTCCTTTGAAATTAAATGATTCCCTAATATTATCATCTGTACGAATTGCCTTTTCATACCATTTATAGGGTGGAATGGATAAGATCTTTATGGTCAGCATCCATGACTAATGAACATATTTTTCAAAAACAACACCTTGCATAGCTTGTTTATTTACGCCATCATCTATGCATGGCACAACATACTTACTCATCTATTTGACAGACACACATCTCCACCTCCTTCAGTGCGGTGTGAAGTTTGCCCAGGAGTTTTTGATACATGTCTTGAGTTTCTAAGTCTTCTTCTTTCAATAAATATCGGAGTCCATGGCCCTCTTTGTGCCCCAGAGACAGGCCTGAAGGTGCTGCCATGGTTGTGATTGTGTGTTGAATATAGACCATGGGGCTCAGTTTCCCTGAGGAGTTCAAATAATTCCATCACTTAACTTTCGTAGGCCAGCACATTTTAGAAGTGCAAATTTATATATAATGAAATGTTAATCCGATGTAAATTTAATTCGGAAATTACATTTTGTGAGGCATTGTTATTAAAATCTACAAGTAGAATGAATTCACTTGTCCTATTGGAAAGATTCACAGCAGCCTCAAGTATTCTTTTCCTGTACCTCTTTATTATTCTCAAAGCTAGAGTTGTTTCAGATTAAGACCCTTTCACAGCAAGATGAACCATACATATAATCAAAGCAAGAGAAATCTTTCTTCTTAAAGGAAAATACTGAAACTATCGGCTGTCTTTATCTTATATATACATATATAAGATAATCTCTTTATCTTATATATACATATATAAGATAATCTAAGCACATAGAGCAAGACTTTTGGGAAAACAGAGACTTCCTTGAACACTGAGAATAAGATGCAGGCATTGCTAGCTACACATTGTTTAAATTCTCATCCATGAGTTGGCAAAATTTCAAAAGCTAATGTACCTGGCTCTGAAGATTTATTTTCTTTATCATGAGAATTATGTTTCCTATTTTCCAGCTGAACACCAAAGGCACTCCCCAAGGAAGCTGATGTTTTAGGATAAGAAACTTCCATCACGTTGACATGACAGTTGGTCGGGCAGAAATCGCTGCTGTGCAGTGGGGAAATCTTAGATTTTGCCTGCTTAAAGGTGGGCCAGGCTCTGTTCTTCAGCACCCGAGAGAACTGCAAATTAAAAAAGAAATGGAGAACCAGTTGAACACAGTAATGACTCAGCTATTTACCTGCATTAGCCATAAGAAACTCAAATGGAAATTAAAGTATATCAACCCAAATGATTGTAGTGTTAGAATTTAAATGGCTGTCTCAAAACTCATACATCCCAATAAAGCAAATCACACAGGCAGCTGTGACTGTGAGATGGGGGTCACAGTACAGCTATAGGAGGTCAGGGTGGAAGAAAATGGGATTATCCCAAGCACCATCAGAAAGCAAGCCAAAACATGAGTCTGTACAGACCCAGCAGCAAGTTGAGGAGGTGCTGGCCCTGAGTGGCAGGATGTGCTTCCCATACATTCTGCCAGGTGGCTGAGCTTTATAGCTGGGATCAGCCAGAAGTCTGTGGTGAACTCTTCTTCTATACCTTTCATAACAAAGTGCCGTTCAAATGATCTGTGACTCCTGACAGTGGCTACCCTGCTACCTACACTTGCAGAGGCTTCCCAATGGGCTCCATAAGCACCTCCCAGGGTCTATGAAGCCAAAGACATTCAGATTCCCTCCAAGGCTGCTTCCCCTGACTTTAAAGTTCTTTCTCTCCCCTTACTCTCTAAACTCCTTCTGGCTTGTATATAGTTCCTCGCATATACTACCCACTTACTCTGGGCCTTTGACCATGATGAACAGAGGGTCGAGATGTTTTTCATTCATTGCCAAACACTTCCTCGTCAGCAGAAAATCATCAGGAGTCTTACATGAATTCTGGGCAGTTTCCATTTCCCTGGCTACAAATTAAAGGGCACCTGCAATCCTCCTCAAAGTTAGGAATAACCTCTTTATGCTTGCTCAACTGGCAGAAGAAAAACTCCATGGGGTAACAATACTGTGTACAAGAAGTAGACACCACATAGAGCCCAACTGGATTGGGGTTTTCAAAAGCCCTTGATGTCTTTTGACCTTGATGTCAGAACTATCACAGGACTGGATGTGATTTTGGGAAAGTCAGTATTTTATCACTCAGTAAATAGATTTGGATTAAATAATCCTATTGATCTCTTCTCCTTAAAACTATAACCATGATTCTACTTTCATATGTTCTAGTAATTCTAGAATTGAAAAGAGCAAAAGTTAAAATCATCACTGGTCACTGGACATTTTAAGTTAAATTCAATGGTAAATATAAAAGATCCTATTCCATAAGTATAAGCACATTATTGGGATAAAGTCCCTCTTAATGCATACACAAATATGTATATATATATATATAATTGCATGTTCACATAGATATATAATATGCATGTTAAAATATTTACATTTTATAATACAGTGAGGATCAGAATGAAATGCAAGAAATCATTAACAAGATTACCACCAAACCTGATGACTATGTCACTGAAAAGAATTAAGAAATTCAAGGCATTCCAGATCTAGCTAACACCAAGGTCTTTCCTACTTTCCTTTCAAAATTAGAGTCTTAGCTGAGCCTCCGTGACACACAGAGGCACAGCAGTCAATGTTGCTATGTCCCACTAGTAACCACAATAAGAGGCTAGGATTCTCTTGCTTTATCTTTCAGCCAATCTAGTCAAAAACAAAAGAGAGAAGTATGTGTTGAGGCTGCAGAGATAAACATTGGGGATATAACCCCAATCTCCTGAAGTATCCTGGAGGAAGTCCATCCTGAAAGGCAAAAGCCTGAAGAAAGCAGCACTGTCAATCATCTTAGGACATCTAATATGAATTTGCTGTGGATACCAAAGATATGTGTTAGAAAATTAGTTCATATTATGGTTTAGGTGTGAAGATGTATGTCTTTAGACATTCCTGGCTTCGTGACCAGAATGGCATTGCTGGAAATCTTTGAGAGGTGATGCCTAGTGAGAGGTCTTCAGGTTGAGCTGAAAAGCATGTTGTTCTTGGATAAGACATGGATCTCTGTGCAGTGAGATTGTGTTCTATAACATTGTAAATAATTGTTCTGCCTACTAATTTAATAAAAAACGCTGATTGGCTGAAGGCAGACAGGAAGTATGGGTGGAGCTACCAGACTGGGAAAACTCATCAGATGTCACCAAATCTTCAGCTAGCATAGTGAGTTGAGTAAGCATCTATTTCTCATTAGTCACCCAGTACATGGTACACAGATAGAGCATCACAACTCGAACTTCAGCAAACAACCTTAGGGGAGGGAGAAGCAACAGGAATGTGTCTCCATTACAGTGTCATGGGGCAGGGTCTGAAGTGGGTATCACCAGCTCCCCAGTTTCCATGGTAAAACCTTGCAAAAACAAAATCATAAAGCAAGGAAGGTACACCAGTGAACTAAGTGTGGCGCATATGCAAGAGCACAGTCTGTGTTGTATGTTAGCAAACTTCAGTCTGCCTGGCATTGTAACAACACTAAATAAAATGCCAAGTTTACTAGGAAAGGGTGGTAACTTTATCCAAATGAAGGTTTATAATTTTCAATAAGGACATATACTGGGTCTGGGGAACACTGTAAGGGAAGGAATGTTAGGCCTACTGTGGAATGGCACAGCCACCTTTACCCATTTATTGATGAATTTGAATCTGAATCTGCAGGGGGTTGACTCCATGGTAGGAATATTGAAAAAAATCAAACAATGTTTAAGTCTCCTATAATAAATGTCACAGCACTTACATATTACTTGGTCTTTTTAACTTATAACTTTTACACTTATTTCCTTGTGAGTGGTGGGGGTGTGTGCATTTGAGGCCAGAGGACATCATGCAGGAGTCAGTACTCACCTTCTACTGCATGGGCTCCAGGGATCAAAAAGGGCTAACAGGATTAACAGGCATCTTTTTTTTCTACAGAACAATCTCATTAGCCCCTAAACAACTTCGAAGTCATTCTTACATTGCTTCTATAATACCTAGAACAACATAAATGCTGCATAATCCTTTACTAAAAACTCATTTTAAAAGTTTGTGTTATTTTACTTTTTTCAAAATGCTTTTGATCTACATTTGGTTGACTCTCTACATGTGGAATCACAGATGTGAAAAGATGAATTGTAGCTAAAGGAAGGAGGTTGTAATCCTGAGACAGAGAAGATAACAGACAGGAAACATTGTAAAGGGTAGAATGGGAAATTTGTTGAAAACAAGTAATGTCTAAGATATTCATAACCTCATGTGAAGAAGCCGCCAAGTAGACCAGGTGACTGAGAAGACTAAAGGAGGCAAAAGGAGAGAGCATCAGGCACAAAGCCTTGGAGATTAGATTTGTCAATGAAAGGTCAGAAAGAAAAGAAAAAAAAAAAACAAGCTCCAGGTCCTAGGAAAATGCCACCAGGAAAAGGCACAGGCTAGAAATAGGCAGTGTTCTAGAGAATAAAGTCAGCTGTAGCAGGTTCCATTGGAACATGGTAAAGGAGGGCAGTGAAGGGGCTCGGACAAGTTATTTCTGTGATGTGGCAGGGATCTGAGCCCAGTTGTGGAGTGCTGAGAACAAAGAGAGAATAAGTGGTACACTGCAGGATGTGGAAGGTTCCTTCCAGGGAGATGAAAGAATGAAACAGCAGGCAGAGAAGAGGCAGAGGGCAAGGAAGACACACGTTTAATGCTGGTGATAATGAAGGAGTGCTGGAAAACTGACAGGAATGCACAGTTCTTGAACATGAAACTTCAGAGTTTTTATTCACTGGAAGCTAATTCATGTTTAAATCCAATTAAGTAACTTAACTAACAACTTAACTAACATCCAGAGATAATATAAAAGTAAATTATTACTCTGCAGATGTCTCCCATTTCAATTACATGTAAAATGCTTTGCAGTGGAGTTAGAAAGGTTTTTGTATTAGATCATATTCTTTGAAAAGAAGGGCAAAGAAATTTATGTGCAATTTCTCCAATCCCTATGTCAGTTTGAGGATTATATATAATAAGTGAAGTGGGAAAATTAAAAGGAGGCTTCTTTCAGGGATATTTTTTCTGTAAACAAAAACTGTTTCTAAGATACTGACAAAGAACTCCCAATACTCACTGTAAGTCCATTTATTTCAACCAGGGTAGTGGCTCTAGTGTTAAGAAGGGTTCTCAGTAGAGTGTAAGAAGAATGGTTTCAAAGCAAGGGATGGTTTTACACCTGAATCATCTCCATTCTGCTACATAGAATAGATTCTTGCTTGGGATTCATTCAGTTGTCCAGGATGCTTCAGGCTTACATCATACATAGACAGAAACACATTGAGTAGCCTCTAGAAAATGTTTTATGATCACAAGAGCCTGGCTATAAAAGCTATTGCAATTGATTAGTTCTTAGTTCTAAAATCTAAAATGTTAAGAGTCAAAATCAAGTAAAGGCAGCCTAAGATTTTCGTTTCCCTAAAAACTTTCTTAATATAAAATATTTTTATTTAAATATATTTTGATCATATTTTCCCTTTCCCCAAATCCTTTCATATCCTCTCTCCTTCCTAAACAAGTTTAAATTATTTCTAAAAAAGAAAAAAAAAGTCCCTCAAACCAAGAGAACAAGATAAAATAACATCCAAACAAACAAACAAAAAACACAAACAAACTAAAATCCCACCCAACTACAACCAACTAAAAGCACACAAACACACACACACACACACACACACACACACACACACACACACACACACAACCCTATGAAGTCCATTATATGCTGATCAACAACTCCTGAACATGAGAGGCATGCCCTGGACTGGTTGACATATACAGTGTCACTCCACTGGAGAAAACTGATTTTCCCTCTCTCAGCAGGGATAAATCACAGTTCAGTTGTTAATCTTTACCCTGGTGGCTAGGTTTTCATTCATTCACTTTAAAAATATAATAAGATAAAACCAAAACTGTTGCTACCAAGTTGGACAAGACAAACCTAAAGAAGGAAAAGAACCCAAGAGAAGGCACAGGAGTCAAAGATCCACTTGTTTGCACATTCAGGAATCCCATAGAAAACAGTAAACTAGGAGCCATAATATATACAGAGGACCTGATGCAGACTTGTGCACACACTGAGGATGCTACCTTAGACTCTGAGTTCATATGAGCTTTGATCATGTGGATTTAGAGGACCTTGTTTTTCTGGTGTCCTCCATCCTTTCTCCTTTTCTGAGAGTTCCCTGAGTTCTGAGGGGAGGGATCTGATGGAGACTTCCCATTTAGGGCTGAGTGTTTCTATGTCTGTATCTCAGTCTAGTTTGTCATCTGTCTCTTCTTTCTGTCTTTATCCCCCACCCTGTGTGTGTGTGTGTGTGTGTGTGTGTGTGTGTGTGTGTTGTTCCCATTTGCTTCAGGAGGAAGCTTCTCTGATGATAGCTGAAAGTGATACTTGTCTGTGTGTTCTTTGGATACCTTTTATTTCGCAAAAAGAAGTATGTCAAAGCTTTCATTGGAAGAAAAAAGGTTACTAATAAGAGCTTCAAATTAAATAGGTAGGAATTAAAACTGCATTCACAAAGGCTATGGTTTCTGTTGCTCTGAGCTTGAGAGCTACACTGAGCTGATCTATAAACTACTAGAGTTATCAACAACCCATTCAAGCTGGAACATTCTTTGACATATTTTTATGCTAACCTTGAATATTTCTCTGAGAATGATAGTCATTTATTTTAAGTTTATTTATGGCTGAGTGAGATGACAATGAGTATAGCTTATACAGTGACCAGACCATACCAGACTAGATGTTTCTTGATTAAAAACAAAAGGGAGAGAACATTCAGAGCCCTCCTTAGTTACATGACCTGAGGCAAGCTTATTTCCTAGAGGCAGACGCAGGACAAGATTCAACATGCATACCGGCTTTGAGACTAAGCCAGCAACACATATCACAGTACAGACTGTAATTCGGATATAATTTTTATCATCTATGATTATAGCCCACTAAACTGGCCATGGCCACAATAATGACATAGGACCCCAGTTATTTCTACATAAATGTAGAATAGTTTAAATTCACCAATATGATGTTTCTGAGACTCTTCACCACTTTGGCAGTATATGCTTCTGAACCCACTGCACTCACATCCTTACCTTATTACACACTTAATTAGAAAAGAAGAGACGGAACCTTCATCTTTCATAACCAAGCCATCATCTGCATGCATGTTACTCCACAGACATAGGTAGAGTTTATCACTCTTTCTTTCTTCTCTAAACCATCTCAAGGCACCATCAATTTATGTGAAGACCAGCAACAACTTCACTCTGACCCTCAACCAAGAATACAATCTATCACTGCCTTATTCCAAACAAACAACTGCTGGGAAACCCTGAATCCGTTCCTTTTCTATTCTGATCGCAGCTAACTCAAATCTTCATTCCTAATCTAGGCAATAGTCCTTTTCTCATTTCTGTACTTTATGAATGACATTTCTCCTCTGACATGTTTTATTGTTGTGGCCGTGATGGTGATTGTTCAGACAGGATCTCACTATGTAGCCCTGGCTAGCCTAGAACTCACTATATTGATTAGATTGGCCTTAAACTCTCAGAGGTTGGCCTGCCCCTACTTCTTGAGTGCTGAAATTAAAGATGTGCAGTAACATATCTTGCCTGACATGTCTTTTTATTATCAGAGCTATCATTGCTGACTATTCAAAGCCAGCGATTTGTTCTTTACAGAAATTCTATTGTCCTTATAGTCAGAACCACACTATTTTGCGCATAAGCTGTATAAGGAAATATAACATCAAATGTAAATAAGTAAATGAGAACCACTGTTAAAAACAACAAACTTCAAATGCCAGTCCTGTTGCCAGCTGGGTACCACTGGGCAAGTTTGCTCATAACTGAGAGCTTCAGTTACTTTATCTGTGAAACACAAAATGTGTATCTCACTGATTTTTAGGGTTTTATAGAAAGAAAGAGCTGAAGAGATGGCTCAGATGTTAAGAGATCTTGCTTCTTTCCCAGAGGACCCAAGTTTATTCCTAGCACTTGCATTAGTGGCTCAAATCCTTTGTAACCTGAACTCTGCGGGACCCAATGTCCTATTCTGGTCTCTTCAGGTACCCACACATGTGTGCCCCACCATGCACAAACAAGTAAAAATAATTATGTAAACGATTGCATACATTGCCTGATGCCTGTAATAAACAGAACAACTAGCTCCAAACTGTAGGATGCTACAGAGCTATAGATGTTAGCTCATACAAACAAATATCTGGCGCCAGACTGTTCAATTATCTCGATGGGATTTCTGGCTGGTGAAAATGTCATGACTATTCTCGCCTTATACATTTTGATTTTTCTTTTCAATTAGATGCTAAGCATGAGAGGACATGCTGAAGTAACTTCCTCTTGCCTCTATTGCCAACATGTAGGACCATGCTGGTTTTTCCTTTCCCTTTTCTTCCAGCCCATCCTACAACAAATTTGCTTCATTTTATTATGGAATGTAGAGGAAATGGCCTCTGTACTGAAAATACCTGTTACACAGAATAATTCATTCATGATCACTCATTCTTTTGCAGAGGTCTGTTTATGCGAAAGCACTGCCTATGATAATGCTTGATGTTGCCTGGTGTGACAACTAGTCAAAATGAAGAAATTAAGTGACCTTGGGTACCCAGACTCAACTGCTACATCTACAATGTAACTTCTATATCTATGACTCAGAGGATATGGCAGAAGAGAGGGAGGAAAGACCCTCCAAGCCAAAGAAACAGGAAGTTTGCTGCTACACACAGGGATACATACAGTCATGAACGCTCAACAACACAGTTGCTTAAACATTGTAGATGAGAGAATGTTTACAAGGCCATAACCCTTGTCACAACACTACAGACAATTAATGGTTGCAGACAGAGAGAAAAAGTTTTCTTCAAGAACAAGTTCCCTAATAGATTATCCAATTCTAAAACATCAGACCTAAATATATATACATACAAGCAACACTAAATGGATGCATTAGGTACACAGGAGCACATGTGTGTGCACACACCCACACCCCCATGCACACTTTCAAAAGAAGCAGTTATGAATTTGAGATGGAATAGGGAAAGCATGTGGGGAAGAGTGAGGGGTAAAAATGATGTAAGTACAATACTCAAGTACGAATTCTGGAAAAAAAAATGGTATGAAAGATTTTCATTGGAAAAAATTGAGCCCAAGAAAGGCTACTGTGCTGGCTAGTTTTATGTCAACTTGACATTGTGCCAAAGACGTCTGAGAGGAGGGAACCTCAATTGAGAAAATGCCTCCATAATATCCAGCTGTAGGACAACCTGTAGAACATTTATTTAGTGATTGATGGAGCAGGACCTAGCCCATTATGAGTGGTGTCATCCTTGGGTTAATGGTCCTGGGTTTATAAGCAAGGAGACTGAGTAAGCCATGGGAAATAATCCAGTTAGTAACACTCCTCCATGGCCTCTGCATCAGCTCCTGCCTCAGGGATCAGGATCTGTTTGAGTTCCTGTTGATGAGCAGCTAAATAGTTTCTTTACACCCCAAGTTGTTTTTGGTTATGGTATTATATCAGCTCATACACTTAGAAATCCCATAAAACACATTGGAAACCACAACATATGTGCAAAAGACCTTCAAGGGGAAAAAAAATTCCTACCTAGTCTCAAGCATTTTATTACAGCAATGGAAAACTGACCCAAAAATTACATTACTATTATTTCAATAAATGAATACATACACATATTTTAAAAAGATATTAGAAAGCAGCCTCCCTGGTGGTGATCATGGAAATTCTTACACACAGGCATAACACTGTATGTGTTGCAGAGAGGGAAGCCAGAGAAGTGTCTATGGTGATTTGAAGCAAAATTAACTCCTAAGGGAGTGGCACTGTTAGGAGGTGTAGCCTTATAGAGTAGGTGTGGTCTTGTTGGAGGAAGTATGTCACTGTAGGGGTGGGCTGTGCTGTTTCCTACATTCAAGATACTCCTGTTGCCTGAAAGATGGAGAACTCTCTGCTATCTCTCCAGCACCATGTCACACCATGATGATAATGGACTAAACCTCTGAAACTGTAAGTGAGCCACCCAAATTAAGTATTTTCTTTATAAGTGCTAAAAACAAAAAGAAAGCAGTTTCCATTTGACTCAATATCTTCAATAACAACAGCACGTAAAATTCAGACTGCTTACCTTTCTATAACTGGATATTCTGTGGCATACATGTTCAATTCTTTCACTGCACATGGTATTGAATTTATTCTGAAGGTCAGTGGGTATCACTTCATTCAGAGGAGTAAGGCTGGAGCAGTTTTGCACAAAATGATCATCACTTTTGGCTAAGGCTTCCAGAATCTGTGATGATAAATATGCACAAAAAAAAGTCACTTCACAAGGGAACAATTGCAGTACGTTAGCACTGTGGTTGCCTGAGTTTAGTGCAGGAGGCACAGCCTGTAACTGGTTTGACTTGTCTGCTTGCCATCTCTGGTTTCACCTGGTCTTGCTGATAAAAGCCTGCTCCAGGAGCCAGGCAAACTTCAAAGGCTCCTTGCTGAATAAATCATCTCACTGTGATGTGGGTCCACATCTCCTGGATTTCTGTTATAAACATTCACTCAGAACATTTTCCTCTTTCATTTTGTGGCTGAACAACAACAAATGGGCTCTGGCCTTCTCTAGTGGGGCCACAGGGAATGCAGGGACCAACCTTATAGGTTACATATTACGGTGTCTTGTTTTGCTTTTATGCATTTTCCGTATGTGCAATTGTGTGTGTCCCAGTATCTATACATTCCTAGTGCTTTTGCTTTGCTCTTTTTGGTTTGTTTCATTTATTTTGTCCTTTTCTTGTTTGTTATTTATTTATTATAATTATTGCTAATGCTTGTTTGCATGTTAGTAAGACAAAGAAAGAATAAATGGTGTGCATTTCAATGGGGGAGAAGTGGAGAGGATCTGAGGGAAGCAAAGGCAAGGGGAAATCTTAATCAAAATACATTGTTTAAAAGAATCTACTTTCATTAATAAAAAGGAACAAAAGGGGTCAGATTTGCCTTTGAAAAAAGGAAAAGTATCTTAGTAGATTATAAAGTGATGCTTATTCAGTGTTTGTGCTCTGGTAGATAAAGGTTCCAGATAAAAGCATTCAAATGATTTTGTTTGTTTGTTTTGTTTTATACTTTTGAGATAGGGTCTCTCTCTCTGTACAGTTCTGGCTGGCCTGGCCTGGAACTCACTCTGTAGACCAGACTGGCTAAAAACTCAGAGAGATCTTCTTGCCTCTGCCTCCTGAGTGCTGGGATTAAAGCATGCACCACCACCAGCCAAATGTTTGTGTATTACAGTCAAGTTGAGGTTCTATGTATGTCCCCTGCTAGGAACTATTAGGACCAGGCTGGGTATAAACACCTGCAAACTAGTTTGGGATGTCCTGACCTTGTCTAGTAGAAGATACCACACAGGCCTATTTAAGTTTTTCAAATAAATGTTATAAAGGTAGCATTTCAACTATACACATTTGAAATAACAATTAATATAAACATAACAGTCAAGAAGCTGGTTGTAAAATCAAGGTTCGCAGGACTCTAGAAAAGTAAACTGGAACACTAAAGCTCAGGTTTGCAGAGGGCACATCTGGATCTAGTAAAGGGCCAGGTGATCTGCTTCTTTCACACTATATGCCATTCCATTCAGATTTTAAGTTTTTTTCCTCCTTCTCCATCTTGATTTCATCAAAGAACCTTTTGACATCACCATTTACAAACAAACATTCAACTATGGATCTGTTTAAAAACTGGTTCTTAGGTGCCCCAACATTTTGGCACTTGGAGGATTTTTAAATTTCTTGTATTTCATGACATGAAGCATTCATAAATAATGTATATTTAAAAAGCTACCATAAAAATTATCTGAAACTTATTTTTTTAATTAATTAATTTATTTTATTTCATGTGCATTGATGTTTTGCCTGTATGTATCTGTGTGAGGGGATCAGGTACCCTGTAATTAGAGTTAATTAGAGTTATGGACAGTTATGAGCTGCCATGTGGGTGCTTGGAACTGAATCCTGGTCCTTTGAAAGAGTAGTCAGTGCTCTTAACCACTGAGTCATCTCTCCAGCCCCCTGATACTTATTTTTTAGCCAGAAGTAGGAGTATAGCAACAGTAAAAGTCAGCTAAGCCTTGCCTGTGCAGGAGAGTCTCATATAACTTTACATTAAGCTTCTAGGATCAATAAAAGGAAGCTGGTACATAATGAATAATGTGAAGAGCTGAATGTGCTAACTGCTGTAAAATGCACAGTCATTCTGTGTTGTAAAGGGGAGACAGTCTGGGTGTCTAGTGTAGAAGGATTGTAGCATCACAGTGTCGCTCATACCTTGGCAGTGAGGCTGAAGAAGCCCTTGGGCTCCACCATCTTCTCCACAACGTTGCACTTTGTTCCTGCAGTGCTGTCATATTCATACACAACCCCATACTCGAGGTGCACGTTGTCCACTGTCAGGCTCACATGCTCCTTCTTGCCGTCAATAATGGCCATGGTGTTGAACTTGTCGATGACTTCTGGAACATAATTTTAGTGTAGTTAAATTCATGTTGTTGTTTTTTTCTCCTCATCAAGTAATTTTGAATCTCTGATGTCTTTTATTATTTTTATTTTATTTTATTTGACACATGATCTTACTATGTAGCTTTGGCTCACATAGAACTTGCCATGTAGGCCAAGTTGGCCTTGAATTCAATAGAGATTGGCCTGGTTCTGCATCCCAAGTGCTGTCATTAAAGACATGTACCACTATGCCTAGAGAGTCTCTGAATATTTTAAAGAGTTCTTTAAAGGCTATTTAAGTTTAACATGCTAGATGGTGTATCTATTCTTCCTAATGCTTTAAAAATAAAAAGGTATTTTTAAGAAAAGCAAATATTTGACAGATTCAGATCTTGGCATTTTAATCTATCTAATCTATTTAATATATCACTTTAGTCAGTGGACCACATACATACTGATTTACATCATTATAAACACTATAAAGACAAATACATCTTTTTTTCACTAGAAATGTATGTGAGGAGCTAGAGAGAAGGCTCAGCAGTTAAGAGAAATATCTGCTCCTGCAGAGGAACTGGATTTAGTTCCCAGAATTTACATGGTAGCTCATTAACTATCTGTGGATCAGGTATCCTCTTCTGGCCTCCATGAACATCAGACATATACTTGGTGTACATACATACACATGCAGGCAAACACTCACACATGCAATAGCAAATAAGCAAGTGTTTTTAGAAAGTGTGTATGAATCAAAGTCAGATTTCTAAAATGGCCTAAAATATGGGATGAAAATGTGCTCAAAGGATTAAACACACACACATACCATAAGCAGGTCATATTTCAGAAGCAGGAAAGAAACGCTAGAGTTTTTAGATGCTTGATGTTTTTCACCAAGAAAGTCTGCCAATGTTCATTAGACTAAAAATGTCCATCTAAAAATCTCAACTACAGTCTAAATCTACATTCAGAAAGCTGAGAATAAATACCTAAAATATCTTTAAAATAGTAGACTCTGAGTGAGAGAAAATAAAATATTTATAATACCAAAGTCCTACAAGAGATACTAATACATATATATATATATAATGGACATGTATACATTTTTATAGATTTATATATTTTTATATTTATAAAATATATTTATGTATTATTTATATATAAGGAATATATATGTAAAAGTTTTATTTATTGTTAAAGCTCTATAAAAATGTATATCTGTCTTTACACAGGTATTATATATGTTTATATATAAATATATAAATATCTGTAGTAGTTTAAAACAAAATGATCCCCAAATGGAGTGGCACTCTTAGGAAGTGTGGCCTTGTTGGAGGACATGTGTCATTGTTGGGGTGGACTTTGAGGTCTCTTTTTCTCAAGTTTTCCTCATTATGACAGTCAGTTCACTTCCTGCTACCTTCTGGTCAAAATGTAGCCAGAACCATGTCTGCCTGAACTCTGCCATGCTCCCCATAAAGGTGGTAATAATGGACTGAACCATTAAAACTGTAAGTCACCACCTCAATTAAATGCTTTCTTTGTAAGAGTTGCCATGGTCATGATGTCTCTTCATAGCAAAATAAATAAATAAATAAAACAAAAAAAAAACTAAGACAGATTTTGGTACCAGGAGTGGGGTATTGCTGGGATAGGCCTGATCAGTTTTTGTTTGGAGGAATCTGAACTTTAGTACTTTTGGTTAGGAAAGCAGTGGACTGCTTTAGGCACTGTTTAATTATTTTAATCACCAGTAGCCAGTAGTTAGTTAGTCATGTTATATCACAAGAACTCCATGAAAAACCTTAAGTAGGAGAGTCTGAAGAGTTTCCAAAGCAATGGGTACATCCATGTGCCAAAAGACCAGTACACCCAAACTCAATGGGACATGTGAGGAACTTTACATGATTCTGTGATTCCTGATTGTACATCTAACTATGTGCCTGTTCACACAGTGAAACTAAGGAAATTATTCCTCTGGATTTTGAGAATCCTTCTACCAAAATATTAAATTAAAGAAGACAATGTGGAGGCCCTTCGATTGTGACACTAATTGGTCAGAAATTAAGGTGAAAACACAAGATTGCAATGGGCATCAATGGCAAAGGCAGACGTGTGAGTGACAGTTTAACTAATAGTGTGTTCTAGCTCCCTGGGACCACAAGCACTGAATGGTAGGACACCCAGCTGTTGTCACAAGAACAAGGACAGAATTTCACACATACCTTCTCTGAAGTGTTATCCAGAGAACTTTCCAACTAGTAACTTGGAGAAAATTTATAATTTAATAGAAGTTGTCCAGAGAGTTCAGTAAGAAATATGTTGGAAGGACACAACAAAAATGTAAGAGTGGATTCAAGAACTTTTGTGTGAAAGTTCTGAAAAAAAGATACTCAAAACATTTGGCAAGTGCAGGCCTAAATAAAATAAAATAAAAAACAGCTCCAGCTTCTGTAAGTAAAAGAGTCAATAAACACGGACATTTGAAGGACTGCTACAGGAGACAAAGAAAGAACCTTTCCAAAAAAGACGTGTGTGTATGTGTGTGTGTGTATGTGTGTGTGTGTGTGTGTGTGTGTGTGTGATCACAAACACAGATATTCATCTCTTCTCCTATTGTCAAGGTGGGAATACAGTAAAAAAAATTACCTGAATTGGGTATTTTTAAAGGCGCTACAGACTATCTCAACACATGTACATGACCATGTGAAGCAGATCTTATGAAAATGGAGACCTGAGCCATCAGACCTGGAGTTGAGGTAGAAAGTCTGCATTTCTGCCTAGCTTTCAAGGAAGTTTACTATGGTGAGCCCCAGAGGAACAAAAATATCTAAATGGCATTGACTTTCAAGAGGAAATCCTGGGTTGGATCTATCCTCCTGTCCCCATAACTTAACTAGCACACTAGATAGACTCTTGACCTAAACAGGCTCAGAGTCTTCCCTAAAGAGAGTGCCAGGTAACTGATGAGACTTCGTTTTGTTGACTAAATGAGAAAACCTAGGAAAACACTGCTAAGGGACCTGCTGTAGAGCCTGTGGTGCTCACTTGCAATCCCATCATTTAGGAGGCAAAGGCAGTAAGATCATCACATAGCCTGGATCCAACTGGGCCACATAGTAAGTGAAACCCTACCTCAAAACAAAAAAAACTTATCACATATCAACCACTATCTATTACTACTTATATGTCTTCAGTGACATATAAATCTGGTAATGAGCCACAGCCTAAAAATATAAGACCTCAGTACTTGGGAGAAGACACAGGCACTGTGGAAAAAGAATAGCATGAGCACATAAGGAGAGAGGGAAAAAAGCAACCTACCTTCTACTTTGCAGTCAAAAGCATCCTCTGCCTCATCTCCATGGGGCTTCGAGGGGCACTTTTGGAGGTCTTCATGAGCACTTTCAAGACTATCATAAACCCACTGTATGGAATCTTGCTGGAAGTGAGGAAAGGAAGAACTCTCAGAGATATTGTGGAGATACCAGGATGCATAGTAACCTCGTAACTCAGCTTTAGAAAGATGCTTGAACATCTGGCTTGCTTATTTTTCTAGTTTAACAGTAAGAGAACTTAAAAGAAAAGAAAATATCAGAATAGCTAGTCAATGATAATCTGGTGCTCTGTTTCTCGCTTATTTTCAGAAAACATACTTTATACATTTATCCTACAGATGCATTTTTAAATGGAATATAGTTCTCAAATGTTTTATTGAAATTCCTCAAGTATATCTTTAAGTGAGTTAGAAATTATACCTTAAAATAAACAAATGTTAATGGGCAATTATTTGCTATTCCAATTACTTATAATTACGCACACCATTTTAAGGACCTAACATTCATTATATTTAAATACATTAATGGTATTATGAATCAAACCAATGTAAAAACTGGAAGATCATCCGTATAGCACTGAATTTCCAAGTTATATAACTTTTTTTTAAAATACACAATTCTTCCTATTCTATATTAAAATGGAAACAGCAGTTCCAATGTTATTTAGAGAAACAAGACTGATGAAATGATTTCCAATAAATGATTCAAGGGTTATATGGCTTTAGGATTATAAATAAGATGATAAATCAAATTGAGTTGAATTACTTAAATGTAATATAATGTGTAGCAACCATTTTTCTCTGAATCAGTGCTACAACTGTATAGCTAGTGTGCTGTTTTAAGTCACTAAAATGTTAACAAAGGTTGGTAGGTGTGGTAGAATTCAGGAGTAGGGACATATTTAACACTCAGTAGGCTTTAGGCTTAATCTCTAACAACATACACACACACACACACACACACACACACACACACACACACACACAAAACACTAATTGACTTGGTCATTCTTTTATCTGTGAACCACACTCGTAGTATCCGTGCCTTCTTCTAGGTCCTTGTCACCTTGACCTAGCCTTGGTCTTCTGACTCAATTTGTCCAGACGTTTAGTGGCAAGCATCACCCAAGTTAAAGTCTTACAGCTGCTAACACTCTCTCCTAGAGTGTTGGTACTATGTAAAAGAAGAATTTTGCAAGAGACCCCACCCCCAGACAGGAACGCAGGAGGACAGCTTGGTATCCATATCTGTGTGCTATGAAGAGGGATTCTGGTACCCTATCAAGTCCCTACAGACCGTAGGCATATCAGTTTCAGAAGAAGCACCATCCAGTCAAATTCAGAGATCGACAGTGTTGTCCTAAGTCACCTGGTTTTTGCATCCTCCTTTACATGCCAATGTTTACCTGACAGTGCACAGTACTCAGTGAGTTTATTGCTTCTGTTAATAATTTCTTGATCATGACATCTCCAAAGAGGTAGGTGGGGGTAAAATTCAAATGAATCAGTTTGTTTACTTGGTAAAATACTAATAGAAGAGGAAGACTTGACTATTTCTAAAGAGTCTAGGGGTAGAGATCATGTTTAATCATCCAATTCAACAAGTGTTTACTGAATTGCCATCATTCAGAGTAACCTATAAATCTATGCATAATGTCTAAGTTTCTATTTCAATTCTGACCTCAGTAGTAAGCAAAATAAATCAGCTCTTTGCTGTGGAGTTAGTGCTTTGCAGAAGGTCAGCCTGAGAGCTTCAGTAAAAGCAGCCATTCAGCCTCCTGGTGTGGGCACAAAGTCATATTCTCAAAAGCTAGAGAACTTCATCACACAGAGTAAGAAAAACACATGACCTTCCCCCAAATATGAGTCGCTCTGCCTCTAGTGGATAAACTGAGTTAGGTGGGGGCCTATCTACCAGGGCACTATTCACTTTTTATTCAGACAATAATAGAATTTGCTTATAATAGGTTCCAATTTCATCTTTTGATGGAATTTAACAAATAAAAATATAGTGCTTAAAAATGTAAACACTGGCAAGTATGTTCTGGTATTTTCTTTTAAAGCTAAATCTAGTTGCCTAGATAACTATATCTAAAAAATAACCACTGATATATAAAATCCAGTCTCTACTTTTCCATAGAAGATTTGTTATGAAGAGTAGATTTATACAATCCTGATCAGTATATTTTCAAAGTATCTCACACACACACAAAAAAAAACCCCACATTTCATAGCTGTAGATTTAACATACATAGCTGTTAGGGTTAGTGTCTGTTGGTGGCAGACACTTGTCTAGAATGTATGTGGCCCTGTATCCTCCCAGATAAAGAAGGAAGAAAGGAACATGCTTTTAAACAAACAATAATGCTACAAGAATAAAGTGTAATGATAAAACTATTTAAACATGGCCAATACTAGTAAGGATTAACTAATCAAATAAAGCAGTCATAATGAGATTCACAGTGCTGTGCTTCAATTAGAAGAGAATTGGAAACCAAAAGCTTTTCATGCATTAGCCTATGCCATCCCCTAAGTATTTCATACAAGTTGTCAGTTAACTCTAATCTTCTATGTACCTTCATTGGCCGCCTGTATTTCCGGCAGGCTGTAACATGTGCAATGACACTGGCATGTGTCTCTTTGCTGACATTGATTCCATTTACTTTGATAATACACTGCCCTGGGTGAAGGCCAGCTGCTGCAGCCACAGTACCTTTAAATATAAATGGGGAAAACTGTCAAAATCAAAAATCAAGGATTCACCTGTATCAGATACAGAACAATGGGAGCAATTTTAAGCATTTAAAAGCTACCTAAAATGTTCCCGATGAACTGATTCAGATAGTATTGCCCTCTCAGTCTTTCTGATCCTCTACCCATGATCCAGAGTACAGTTAACAAACTGTCCCAGGGCCTCCAGAAAGTTAATTTTGCAGGAGTATTGCATTGTGACCTTCACATCAGATCTTTCCTTTTCAAATATCTAGTCAATCTAACCTTCTAAATATATAGTAAAAATAGTGAAAGATCAGATGCATAAACTATATTTCCAAAATCCATACATAGTGAAATAATATTATTTTTGTTTTTTCAAACACCAATTTAGCATGCAGATAAAAATAAATTTTTTTATGAGATTTTTTTTATTGAGACCTCTGCTCAGAATCTAGGTCAGCCCTGACCTCTGCATCCCCCACACAATTCTCCATTTAGGGGGCTACCCCTGTTTCAGAGCCAGTCCCCAACTAGCCCTATCTCTGCTACCTACAGCCAAGGTCGCCAGCTTTAAAGTGCTGGGGCCCAGGCCCCAAGGAGGGTTTACTGAGGGGTCTGTAGGTTTATGACTAAAATAATAAATGCTAAGCGTGTTTGGTGCGCTTTTAACTTTGAAAAAAAAATCCTATATTGTTTTCTGTGTGTTCATTGGTATGCCTGTCCATGTGAGTATACACAGCTGTGTGAGTATGTGCACCAGTATATGTGATTGTGTATGCATGTGCATATGTGTGTTTGCATGCACAGGCCAGAGGTCAGCAATGAACATGCACCAGTGTATGTGATTGTGTGTGCATGTGTTTGTGCATGTGTATATATTTGTTTGTATGCACAGGCCAGAGGTCAGCAATGAACATTTCTTAGATTATTTTTCACTTTATTTTTTTAAGACTTTCCCACCTACACTGTAGCTAAATTATTAGCTCGCCTGGCTGTCTAGCAAGCCTCAGGAATCCTCTTCCTGACCCCCCCCCCATTCTAGTATTATAGGTGTGAACTCTGTATTGGCGTTTTCACATGGGTGCTAGAGATTCAAACTCAGGTCCAGTAAATGGTGCAAGCACTTCAACTGAACCATCACTTTATTCCAGAAAAGTAATCCTTAAGGAAAAAAGAGTCAAGTCAATTAGCAATTATGACTGGTTGCTTGAAGATAAATGGAGAGTTCTGTGAACAATGGATTTATGCAATTATCCAAAATTGTTCGGTCACTTTATGTGCATAGATACACAAATCTGTACCTATGTAAATATGAAAATAACATGTCCTAACTGGTGATTAAATATTTTCCAACTATTGACATTAGAAAGTCAGATCAAATCAACACCAACAAATAATAATAAATTTTACACATTATATATATGTGTGTGTGTGTGTGTATACACACATATATAATACCAGTATCCATAAAACTTACCATATAGCAAAAAATTCCCATTGTAAGCAAATCACCCATAAAGTAATCATAAACACATCTTTAAAACTTCTATACTTAAAATATACCTTCCGTCTCTGCTCAGTCCTCTATTAGGTTCAATTGTAGAAATGGCTTCCCTGCACTGAACTGAGTCTTAGGTGAGGAGGGGCATTTTGGCAGCCAGCAAGGCTCTGAGTTGGGAAATACCTGGCCATAGAAGCAGTTCTGTCTGTGTGGAAGCCTAGAGTTTGGGAAGGGAGCTAAGAATTGGTGTAGGGGTGCATATGAGACAGACTGGAAAAGTCACAGAGTGACTTCCTTCTCCCAGGAATCCAAGCTGCCTGGTGTGAAGACCCTGAGTCTGAACTTCATTATACTTAGAGGATGCTGAGGGATACATGACTGAGAGCCTGAGTCTGTCATTGAGGCGAGAAAGAAGTCTATCTTGGGAGTCAGGAGGCAAGTGTGAGAAGGAGAATATGTGTGAAGACGGCTGAATAAGGATAAGTCCCCGGAGATAAAGACCATGAGCCAGAAAGCTCTTTCTGTAACTCTGTAAGTTGACGAGTTGATTTGTGTTGTGCTGTATCGTTTTGGTTTTTGCTTTCTTTTGTTTCCCCCACTGTTCTGAAGAAAGACCTAAGAAGGTGCATAGATTGATCCAAGGCTGAACTCTAGTGGCCTGGAAGCATCATCACTGGCAAGAATGACCTAAGTGGCCTTTTCTTGTGGCAGAATTTGTTTTGGGGGAAAAAAATCTGAGAAAACACAAGAACACCCCCTGTCCCGCAGTCCATCCATGTTTTCCATTTAAGAAACAAAAAGCATAAACCCAGTGGCCACCCACTCAAAAGATAGTGATGGAGCCTCAGCTCCACACATTCAGGCTTGCAGTGACTGCCCCCAAGCATGGGACAGACTTCTACTACAGGTCAGTGAAAACAGAAGCACTGTGTGATGCCTCTGCATACTTCCCTTCTACAGTATCAAAAGGCTGTTAGAAAGGTTTCAAATGTTCATCCCCCCTTTGTGGAAATCTTCGTGAAAAGATACTTTTGTTGAAAGATTTTATTTTAAATCATATACACGTTGATTAATTTTGTAATATAAAATTAATTGGTTCTGATAGCAACATCTTTTCAAAACGTTCCTGCTTCATGCTTGAGTGATCATATTATAATGTTTTGCATTTTTTTAGTACTACAAACAGCACCTCCTACTTATTACATAAATTTAAGACTTTCTGCTCCAGCAGGCAGGCTACTTATTATGTGCAGCAGCAGGAAATCTCTAAATCCTTCACTGGTGTCAAGATGAAATAAAAACATGTATCACAAGAGCTTTTTTAGATTTTTTATTTGCCTTTCAAAAAAGTAAAGTAAAATGCAAACAAGCTTTTAGTCACTACAATTATTTGATTTAGAATGAATTTCATGGTGAGATTTGTTGAAGATTCAACGGAAAAAAAAATGAAGAAAATACATAGCAACTGGGTATCAAGCCCACAGGACTCTCTACAAAGTCTGAAACCTCAGTATTTTTAAAAAATTATTGGCCAAAACCCCAAAAGATACTTTCTGCTAAGAAAAATATAAATAGAAAACCTTAATATCATTATTAGTTTAAACTGAAGTATATAAAAAAGTCATGATTGGGGTTGTAATTCTTCAATCAAATTTGTAGCATTAATAAATATGCTTAAGAAATTTGGGGTCCTTGGACCTTTTTCTCTTTGAGAAGTGGATGGTGGGGTCGGGGAAGCTTGGGGGTCAGTGGGAGGAGGACAGGAAAGGGAAACTGTGACTGGTATATTAAAAAAAACTTTTAAATGAAAAAATATTTTAAAAAATAATTTTGGGGTTTTTAAAAAGTGTTTATTTATTTGTGTGTGTAAACATATGCATGTATATGTGGAAGCCAGAGGTTGATATTAGACATCTTTCTGACCCTGGGATTTGCCGTGTGGCTGTACTGGACAGCCAGCAAGCCCAGAAGATTCTCGGTTTCTACCTCCCCAGGCCTGCGATTATGGGCAAGTGCTGGCACACAGAGGTCTTTTTTTTTCATTTTGATCTGAACTCTCACCTCATGCTTGTGGAGCAGGTACTTTACCTCCTGAGGCATCTCTAGCCTCTCCTTTGGCTTTTTGAGCAAGGCCTCACTCTAGCCCAAGCTTGCCTCAAATTTCCAGCCCTGGCTTTACTGAGTATGAGAAATGTAGGTGTGAGCAACTGCACACCGTTTGAGTTTTTGAGTTTTTATTTCTTAACATATTATTTCCAGAATGTACTTTTGTTACTAGAGAGAGAGGAGATCATCCCTAGCACTATGATGATGCATATTCTAAACCCATTTTGGTTGAAACAGACCAAGTGTGTGAGAGCAGTTTCCAATGACAGGGGAATGTCTCACCTCTTCCCACGGCGTGTACGACCGAAGGGCCAAAGCCTCTGATCTGGAAACCCAGCCCATCCGCAGAATCTGGGATTTTAACTGTCCTAAACATAACCAGAAAATAAGGTGAGACAACTGTAAATGTCACAGCAGGCTCTGACAACATATACCTGTGCTCCTTCTGCTAAGACATAAGTTCTGAGATCTCAGACAAGAATGTAGCCTTGGGACAAACTGACGAACAACATATCCCAAGAATGGAACATAAGGAAAAGTAGGTGGCAGTAGCTACTACAGCCGAGACAACTCAGGGCCTCAACAGGATGGAAATATAATGGCGAGGGTAGACTCAAGATGTGCCAGCTCAGGGCCCCCAAAACAGGATGTAGAGAACAATAGGTTGTAGTGGCCTACTCCAGCAACATCAAACAACTTCAGAGACTTCCTTATCAGGAGCATGAGCAGTACTGGTAACCTTTCCCCTACTGGACTTTTCAACTTCCTAGGCATTATATTTCCTATGGATATACTGTGTCTTATTCTTCTACTTGTATCAGAATGTGAGACAGGGACTTCTGAGGAATATCCTCCCCCACCCCCACCAAAATGTCTACTGTGGGGGATAAACGGGAAGATAACAGGTAGAAGAGAAATCTAAGCCCCCCATATTGTTCAGGCTGATGTTTTCTAGAATGTATTCCTGCTTCTCCACTGGCTTTAACAGAACCAGCCACTATTTTGTTTCCCAGCTCAATTCTTCTATTTCAGGGACCTAAGAAGGGAGACTGCTGTTGGGGTCAAGATCAGAGGAAACTGGAGAACTGGAGAGGGTCTATCAGCAGAAAGCCAGAGTGAGAAGCCCTTGGAGATTAGACTGGCCCTTTCCCAACATAAATTGCATATAGCGGGGAGGCCATACAGTGTCCACACTGGACAAATTCTAATATAGATGCATCCATGGAAAATAACAGGCAATTAGAACAGCTAAACTTTGTAGCTGGATAAACTTAGGTTAGGACAAGCTCCTGAAATGTTCTGTTGCAAAAATACATACATGCATACATACATACATACATACATACATACATACATACATACATACATAAATGCCACAAAAATTGTTGAAGGTTATCACTGCCAAAACGTATCTGTAGTATGCTGATGGGGGCTAAAGAGATAATAAATTCTATCCTAACTAGTTTCTGTTGATGGAATAAAACCAAGATCAAAAGCAAGTAGGAGGGGCTTTTGCATCTTACATGTCAGTCAATCACCAAGGGAAGCCATGGCAAAGGCTGAGGCAGGAGGTCAACAAAGACTATAGAGCAATGCCCTTTACAGGCTTGCTTTATGGGGCTGCTCTGCTAACTTCCTTATGCAAGCCAGACCAACCTGCCTACAGTAGCAAACTCACAGGGGGCTGGGCCATCCTCCATTAATTAGCAAGCTCTATAGTTCATCACCTCCCAGTAATCTAGAATATTAGGTTGTTCATAATTCCCAGCATCCTCCCAAGCCTTTCTGAGTAAGGTCAGCACATTCAACTAACTGCGATATGTGAAGCTGACTTTCACTCTTCAAGATTATTGTACTTTTTAAAACAAAATCTGTACACAACACCATGAAATCCAGTTAGGAAAACAATAGAATTCCTCTAATTAAATGTGATTAAACTCTAATAAAAACCATGATCTTTGGAGATCATGTGTTTCCAGTGGGAAAACCACATTGTCTATTAAAATAATTAATAAAAATTATACAAGAGGAATGTTCTATTTCTGGTAGGAAATAAATATGTGAAATCAGCTACTGCAAAGCCCTTTGGAGAAATTCCTTGATGTTATCAACACAGCTGGAATCAAAAGAAACCTCTGTTGTATTTACTTCTCATATTTTTGTCTTTTCCTCTCCAAACAGGACACTACTTAAATTACAAAACACTAATTTAAGAAAATATGACTAACTAACTATATAGTTAGCTTCCATACAGTTCCTCCTAAGGTCTCATGTTCTCTGAGCCTGGTCCAAAGATGCCACTCTCAGGTGGTCTCGGGTCCCTGAAGTAGGGGAAAGTCAGTGCTATTTATGGGCAAAAATGAATGAATTAGAAAGCATAGGGATATTCCTATTTCTACGGCATCTCCCACTTCTTTTTATATAAGCATGAACCAATCCTTTGCTCTAGTGAGCATTGCAAGGGATCGTCCATACCCAGGAGAAAATTCAGCCAGGAAAAGAACCTGTACTGGCACTGTTAATACTCGAGTCAATTTATGAAGGAAAATGTCAAGGAAATCATAAGAAACCGTAGAAGGTTCACAGTTGCCTTTGTTATGGTTGGCTTTGAAAAGTCCTCAGCAGACTCCGGTCCTAGAGACTAGACAGAGACAGAGAGGATCCTGAGAGGTCTGGCCTAACTGATAGTGTGATACCTTGATGGACTCATAGTATCCTGATTAGTGGTAGGTGATGAAAAGTAGAAGAGGGACCTAAGTGAAGTACTGGGACTATGGAGATGTGTTGTTGGCTATTGTATCTTCTCCTGTTTCCTGCCTTTCCATTTCTGTTTCCAGTGTCCTATTAGGTGGAGAAATTTCTTTGTAATCCCCACTGCCTCCATCATGTCCTGGCCTATCAAATGGAGCCAAGCAACCACAAGCTGAATTCTTTGAAACCATGACCTAAAACAAACCCTGCCTACCTTCAGCTGTTTATGTCTGCTGTTTGTCACAGAGTGACATGAAAAATGATGAGTTCAGCCTGATTACGATGTCAGTAAACATATATATCTGAATCATTATACGTTATTTGACTATGTCAAAACTTTAAAAAAAAACTTTAAACTCTTTACATATCAGACATTTGGAATGAAGGGAAAGGTAATAATCTATGTCATTTAGATGCTCATTTTTCAAATGGAAACAGTAAGAATGGAAGTACCTTTGTGGTATCAACTGTAAGATGATCATAACCCCTATTGCTTGTCAAGGAAAACTGGAAGTCTCTGAACATGTCTGC